>CM039603.1:859395-988988 GCA_022457205.1 Saccharum spontaneum
ATACAGACTCCCATTCCAAGAGATATTGGGTCGTGTCCTCCGTGTCTCATATCTGACCTAGACTCATGACCCGTGCTTACATGAGTTAGAACAACTCTATCTAGTGATGATACAAAGTCTTATTCTTATACGTATTGGGTTCCGCTACAACTCATGTGCATGTTTGCTAATAAAGATAAAGATTTTGTTATTTGTTCAACTTATTCTCATCTTGAGTTCACTCAATGCAAGGTAATAATATGTGGTATCTCAACCTATCATGAGAAACGATCGAGTCCCTACATACCCCCTCTGTCCTGAAATATAAGGAATCCAAGCGATTTTCAGACAAAATACGGAGCTTTACCAAAAAAAAAAGATAGAGGAGAGAGAGGGTTTAGGACCCAGAATACCTTCTATTTTGGTGTAAATTTTGAACCCTGGATCCCTTATATTTCAGAACGGATGAAGTATAAGTCATTTGCATTGTCCAAAACTCCAAATAAATCAATAATCTTTCCTGGCATGGTTACACTTCCCAGTTACGGGTGACATGCATGCAATACTGCAATATTCTTGCTGATCTAATTTCCGACTGCACATATTGTCTTGCTTGGAATAGCTGAAAAATACTAAGCCTCTAAATACATGACATTTAAGGCAAGCTAATTAGTTAATAAATGTAACTATATATAATTGGCTTGTTGGTAAATGTCATATATTTGAAAATCGTGGAAGTAATCGACAATCGGTTAAAAATAACTACAAAATTGGCCGTGACATGCTATACTGCTAGTCCTGTTCAGGATCGATGATGGACTGACGACATGCTATCATCGTGTTCAGGATAATTTTGCCTCCAGAGCCCATTTTACAGAGCTAGCTAGCTAGTACAATACGCACCACCAGATCAGATCGATGCATGTGTGTGTGAGCTTTTGATGACTATACATATATATCACAGTAGTGTAGGAGACGTACGGTTGCCAGCTCTCTCACAGCTGACTTTGTTTGTCCCTCCCTGCTGGCCCTCGTCGTCTACGTACAATGAGTAATGGCGACTACAGGACGTACACGCTTTGAGCGAGAGACTACACTCTGGCTATGCATGGTAATTACACATACATATGTATACATAGTGTTTAAATCCGGAGACTAAAGTTTAGGGGTGTCACATCGGATGTCATATGGAGTATCATATCAAGTATTCGCATAGTAATAATAAAACAAATTACATAAATCCTCAATAATCCGCGAGATTAATTTATTAAACCTAATTAATCCGTCATTAGCACATATTTACTGTAGCACCACATTATCAAATCATGAACTAATTAGGCTTAAAAAATTCGTCTCGTAAATTAGTCTCAATCTGTGCATTTAGTTTCGTAATAAGTCTATATTTAATACTTCATGTATGTATCCAAACATACAATGTGACGAGGCCTAAAGCTTAGGAGGCGGAAACAAACAGTAGTTTAGACACTATATATAACTATTACCCTACAGCTGGCTACAAAATAACTTATTCTGTAGCCACTTTGAGTTACGATAATTGCTATGCTCATTTACGAGATTATAGTAACTCCTTACTATGTGATTTACTATAACATTATGGTAAATATCCCCATGTGTTATAGTAATTCAACTATCGTAAATATATACTGACATTGTCATAAATTAGTATATAAAATTATCGTAAATAGAGGTGGCTACAAAATAACTTATTTTGTAGCTATATATATATATATATATATATATATATATATATATATATATATATATATATATATATATATATATATATATATATATATATATATATATATATATATCGTTGATCCCTCGGATCATTATTAGCAAGTTTTATTTAATTTCTGTCACTTTGCAGAGTGCGAGAGTACAATACAAAAGCATGCAGGCTTTGCATTATTAGACACGTATCAACTTCGTTCTGATCACCTATTCTGTCACTTAATCCGCCGGTCGATTAAGATACCCCCGTGCACCAAACAAAGCATAAAATCAGGAGAAAAAAAGTAATAAATGGGTTTGTCTGTTTGCACATAGAAATAGGTGCAAGCAAAGCTAGCTGCTGATAGGTATAGTAAATAGGAGAAACACGTACGATATATATATAGTAGATATACAGCAGGTACCCCTATAAAAAGTTCGAACTGCACTGGGTTTAAACTGAATAAATTAAAAAGCAAATCAAAATTTAGTTAGTGTGTGCCCTAGCTAGCTAAGTATTATCGGAATTTGCTACAGTACCTGCTAGATGCTGCTCCATGCTATTGCATTGCTAACGCAGCAGCATCTCCATCTCGCTTGTTTGTTTAGCCGTCGCTGTCGGAGGGAATCTAAGTTTTCGTCTGCTTTCGCGCAGTCCAATGCAGTCTCCCCCCTCTTGAGAGGGAATAAAGGCACTATGCCTCAATCTGACCCCATATGTATATTTATTTCTATGGATTTGTCTTGCAAAGTAGTCATAATTTGTGCAATTAGTTATTTTTTAGTCTATATTTAATACTCCATGCATGTGTGTCAGACATTCGATGAGATACGGTGTAAACTTTTAGGGAAGAACTAAACAAGGCCTTAGTTAAGCTAGCTAGAGATGAAATATGAATGTTATTAATTAACATAGCCCTCAATTTTTATAACCAGACCAAATTCGATGTTGATGGTGGCAATATAGTGTTCTGTATGCTATGCAGGAGTACTCCCTCCGTCCCAAAAAGAATGATGTTATATGATGCGTGCTATTCAAAATTTCTCAAAGTACTTTGATCTAGCTTTATAGAAAATATTAGCAACATTTCTATCACTATATAAATTTATTATAAAAATATATTTTGTAGTTTATCTAATAATACTAAGTATGTATTATAAATATTAATATTCTTATATATTCATAATTGGTCAAAGTTAAAAATATTTGACTTCTCGGAAGTGAGAATGACATTCTTTGTGGGACGGAGGGAGTATGTGGGTACATAAATAGAGTAAATTATCAACGCCACGTGATTGATTTGGATATGAGTCGTGACTTCCACGAAGGAGCGATAGGTAGGAAGATACGATGGACGATAATACAATTATCTTTCAATTATTGATTGAGACTCCTTTAAGAAACTTCTTTTAGAGGCAACACGCTAATTCTTATGAGGCGCACCAGTAAAGCATATAAATCCTGCATAGAGTACCTCAAATACATGTTTAGAAAATACCCAACTATGAATAAAATAAATAATTAACTCAAAGCACCAAAATAATTGTTTATAAATTGCTCAGATATGCCATTATGAAAAAAAATCCAAATACCCTTGTTTCCTAGTAAACAAAATTAGACCAAAATGTCCCGTCTTGTTTAGTTCCATTATACACGCATTTCACATAAATACATTGATTATTTAGTGCTCTCTCTCTCTCTCTCACTCACTCTCTCATATAATGAAGTCCGGAGACTAAACCAATCAATAACAAAGAAAATGTTATACCCCCCCCCCACACCCCCGGACACAAATATAATGATATTTTGGACATCAGAAAAAAAAGAAAATAACATTGTGCACAATTCTAATTGATTTGGTAGAGGAATGTACTCACATCAGTCACCCCCTGATGATGAATTCTAAACTATAGGCATTTGATGAAGTGTTTTGTTGTATATATATTTTCCAAAAATATAGCCAGCATAGGTTGAACGTTATTTAGAGGGGATTTAGGGTCAAACTATTCGAACTAACAGTTGAAGAGTTCCAAGGTCAGGCGTGTGCTTCTCCTACCGGCGAGCATGTAATAAGCACGATAATTATTTGCACTGAGCAAAATATAGCTGGAGTTTTTTTCTTTTTTGAGCGATCAAATTTCTTTCTTTCTTTTTTGACTTTTCAGCAAGTTATTACGTCAGTGTCCAGTCAGATCTCCTTGGATTGCATGTTTGTTGTATCGCTTTCCCGTAGATCCGCATTGAGAAATTGGAATGAATATATTGGAATGACCTAGCTTTCTTCCTCTGCTGTCGCGCGGGCGCGACATCGCATGTGCAATATTACTGGCATTTCTTCAGGGAAACTCCTACTCTCATCGGTGTGGCCGCGGTGGGCCTTTCATTACTCATACGGTAGCCGTCGTCGGAACTTGACAAGGAGCAGCCAAAGCACTTCACTTGTTGTGGCAGAACACAGCAACGAGCTAGAGAGAGAGAGATGCATCAGCATGGAATGGCAGGAGGACAGCAGGTGGTCCGGGGTATCAGATTCCTGTCAGATGGACTGTACTGCAAATCACACGCATAGGCATACAGGGGATCACAAAAAATGGCAGCTTTAGCTTTATACAGGTACACACACCAGCTGCAGGCCCCCTCCTTTTTCCCTTTGGGGTCCTACGTACTAGCCGCTCTCATCGTATCCTACTTCCTGCTCCCTCCGTTGCTTAAAAAAAAAGTCATCACGAGAATCGTGCTAGTCAAACTTTCTCAATTTTGATTAAGTTTATAAAAAATATGTATAATATTTATATCTTTAAATAAGTTTATTATAAAAATATATTCACCGATCTACCTGATGATACTAGTTATATATAATAAATATTAATATTTTGTTAAACATATTGGGTTAAAGATAAAAGTTGTTGACTTTTGGAAACGATGATGACTCTTTTAGGGACAGAGGGAGTAGCTACCTACGATCACAAAAAAGAATGCAATCTTATATTTAGATTAAACCAAACTTCTTTAAATTTAACTAAATTTATAAAAAAAATATCAATATTTATGGTTCTAAATAGGTATATTATAACCTATGATTAATCTAATAATACTTATTTGGTATCATAAATATTAATATTTTTAGATTTCATTAAATTTAAAACTATTTGTCTCAGGAAATAAAAATCACACTCTTTTAAGACACAGAGAGAGTGCAACATTCTCATGCTCCTCTACTCTCCCTAGACGACAGCAAATGAGGTGGACGATGAGCGGTAACTTTCTCGCTCATCTGGATGCTCCTACTCTTTTTCCTACAAGCTAAGATAAAGTAGTTTACCATAATGACGGTACGGTAAAGCAACAACAAGGAACAGTAGTTTTCATAGTTACTACTGCAATTATTGTATGTATATCTATCTATGCGCCTCTCACTTCCACTCTATCTGATCTTTGCGTTTGTGAGAGGGAGAGGAAGACCAAGACAGAGATTCTGCGTGCTTGGGCCTCACGTTGCATCACATGCATGAAAACAATCATGCATATGTGAATGCATGGACCAGGAGGCCATGCTACACGACGATCGATGTACATGCAATATTAATTACCTTGAGATCTAGCAACAACATTCCCCTGTATAGAATACATAAAAGCTACTGTAATAATATACTAAAATATATACTAGTATGTGTACTCTGCGTATGTGATATCCGTTTTTGCTCTGGACGTACAAGACGCCAAGGAATAAGCATGTTCCAAATCGTATGTTAATGAGATGGAGTAGCAGCTAGCTTTGATGCGGCCGGCATCCATATATATGCAGAGATCCCAACGTAATGCGTGCCCAAGAATCTGATGCTCTTTTGGCTCATTATGTAACGTTTGCGACGATCGAGTGAGATATAGATCTCGATCGAGTAGTGTACAGTCGAGGTATAGTTGGGAGCACGAGCTTGCTTGTCAGTTTGCATGCTTCTGATCTTGCTCCTGCCTCTCTCTACTACATATATACCACAATAATTCAGAGAGTTCCAGAGACCTTTAGAGTCTTAGAGATGGTGTGTACAAGTACACACAAACCGACAGGGCATCCTCAAGAGATCGAGTGAGAGTGATAAGGGATACACTTGCTGCATGTTCAATGTTAATTTATATTAGAACACCTCTACAGCTACAGTTAAATACTATAGTAATACTTATCTGTAAGTATAGGACGATCAATATTATTACGTGGCTAGCCTGGCACTACATCACTACAGGAAACTGGCTCTTTGCCGACTGCAATTTTCTTTGCCAACTGTTTTTTTTCGACACTCGGCAAAGAGGTCCCTTTGCCAACTGGAATTTCCTGCAGTCGGCAAAGCAGGATTTGCCGACTGCAATTCTTTGCCGACTGCCAGGCAGTTGGCAAAGCCATGGCTTTGCCGACTGCCAGGCAGTTGGCAAAGAATTGCAGTCGGCAAAGGCAGGCCATGGTTGACGCCATCCACACCGTCACCTTTGCCGACTGCAACTCCGTCAGCAGTCGGCAAAGGTGCAGGCTTTGCCGACTGCCATACTCCCTGGCAGTCGGCAAAGGCTCTTTGCCAACTGCCACTGATGGCAGTCGGCAAAGAATTAATTTTTTTTTCGATTTTCGATCCCAGTTTTTTTGTGTTGCCTTGCTACAGTAAGTACATGATATATTCCAAGTTTGGGGTTATTTTGATTTATTTTGCTATATTCTATTGATTTTTGCTGTTTCTTTGATTTTTTCCGGCAACTCTAGATTTGAACTGCAGGTACATGAAATAATGGAATCCGGCGATTTAGAAAATGATATTCATGATGTTTGGAGCATGTTGAGGCCGTGTGCGGGGCCTCGCGTGAAATTTCGACCGTGTTGGTGTCGGAACACGCCGAGGCACGCGCGTGAAAAGTGTTTTTAAATTTTATAAAATCGAAACAGAGTCCGAAAATGACGAAACTTGACGACGTGTCTTGTCATCGCATGCGGAGGCTGTGGTAAAAATTTGAGAAAGTTTCGAGCAAGTGGCGACGTCGGGTGGCTAAAACCTGGACTAACGTCGAGTGGCTAACTTATCATCACATGTGGAGATGTCCAGGTTTTAGTCACCTGACGTCGCCACTTGCTCGAAAATTTCTCAAATTTTTACCACAGCCTCCGCATGCGATGACAAGACACGTCGTCAAGTTTCGTCATTTTCGGACTCCGTTTCGATTTTATAAAATTTAAAACACTTTTCACGCGCGTGCCTCGGCGTGTTCCGACACCAACACGGTCGAAATTTCACGCGAGGCCCCGCACACGGCCTCAACATGCTCCAAACATCATGAATATCATTTTCTAAATCGCCGGATTCCATTATTTCATGTACTGCAGTTCAAATCTAGAGCTGCCGGAAAAAATCAAAGAAACAGCAAAAATCAATGGAATATAGCAAAATAAATCAAAATGACCCCAAACTTGGAATATATCATGTACTTACTGTAGTAAGGCAACACAAAAAAACTGGGATCGAAAATCGAAAAAAAAATTAATTCTTTGCCGACTGCCATCAGTGGCAGTTGGCAAAGAGGCTTTGCCGACTGCCAAGGAGGATGACAGTCGGCAAAGAATTTCTGAGAAAAAAAATAAAAAATAACCTTTGCCGACTGCCAATGAGCAGAGCAGTCGGCAAAGTATTTTTAAAAAAAATTAAAAAAAAATTTATGTATATCCTGTAAAATAACTAGAGCCCCATATGTTCAGATTTAGTAAATTTTCTGTATATCCTGTAAAAATTTTCTGTATATCCTGTAAAAATTTTCTGTATATCCTGTAAATTTTCTGTTTCCAATGGATTCAGATTTAGTCGCATCGACAGACGCCTCTTCGTCGGGGCCCGCGATCCATCCTCTCAGATCCATCCTCCAACTGTGACCAAGGAAATTTTTTTCGGCGAAATTTCACTGAAATATCCGAAATTTCGTTGTTTTCGGTGACCCCCGAAAAAAATCCTATACCGGGCAAAATTTTCGGCCAAATTTGGCTCCCCGCCCAAATCACGCGCCAAAAGGCCCATAAACTGGATTCCCGCTGTCCAGCCCACCATGTACCCCTCGATGGCGCCCCCCCAAACCCTAAATCCACTCATCTCCCCCAAATTGGACTTCAGTCCTCCCGACCAAATCACGGCCGCCCCGCCCAAATCACGGCGCGGCCTCCCACCGCCTCGGCAGCTGACGGACGTGCGCCGTGACTCCGCGTGGCTCGGCCTCCCACCGCCTCGGCCTCCCACCGCTGCGCCGGTCCGTGACTCCGCGTGGCTCGCGGCACACCCGGAGTTGCAGGCGCAGCCGGCGGCGGGGCGGCCGTCGGTGCTGGTGGTGACGGGGTCGGCGCCTGCCCCGTTTCCCCTGGCCCTGACAGCGACTACCTGCTGCTGCGGGCGTTCAAGAACAAGGCGGACTGCCAGCAGCAAGCAAGCAGGTGCAGGACTGCAGGCCACCGCCATAGCCAACTGCCAGCGGCAGTCAGCAGACAGTGAGTACTACTTGTTTGCTTCAGTTCCTGCAGATTACAAATTACGTTTTCAGTCTGCTTTAGTGCTACATTGGCCTGATGTGTGACTGCAAGTGGAAGGATTATTAGAAGCTTCTGATTTTGTGATGTTCGATTGCTAGATCTGAGCGCCATTGATTTTGTTATGCTGTGGTCTTTCACATAAATGTGATTTGTGAGCAGCAAGCACGTGCGAAACACTTGGCATCTGCCCCTGTCTAAAGTCTAAACTCCAATCTAAGTAATTTTTGAGCTCCATCCGTTTTGCTTTTCTTCATAGGAGCTGAATGCTTAATTAGGTGAACTGCATTATTAATGTTCAAGGCAGAGGCAGAGGCCGATATAAGTCAATGGGATGCAGACTTGCAGAGCATGTGCGAAACAAGAATGATTTTTCCTATTGCAGACTTGCAGACCACTGCAAAACAGCAAAACCTCTTTATTCACATGTTTAATAAAAATCTTGTAGAGTATAGTGGTATGCTGTGGTCTTTCACATAAAAATCATAGTCACCACAAAATGTTATTATGATTACTGGAAAGCTTAATAGATGAAATGTGTTGTTTCATTTATCTGGACTAAACTGTCCACCTAAAAGTCATGGAATATTTGGTACAATCTGGTATAAATAAATGTGTATTGTCATCAAGTTTCAGTACAAAGCAGAAGAATATAAGTCATGATGGAGTTAACTCTATGTTTCAGTTTGAGGTGCATGAAAAATAGATAAAAGCTTCAAATCATTTAATCTGTACGTTTACTGTGTTCTATAGTTCAGGTGCTGCCTATGGTTCGAAATTTCCGAAATTACAGTAACAGCTCAGGAAAAAGTGTTTACATGAAGCAGGGTGGCAGAGAGATCTGCTAGTTGATGGTGGTCCTGGCAATGTAGAATGTCTTGTAGAGCCAGTTGTGGTTAATTTTATTCCATCCCAATGTCTTGTAGCTGCATATAGCTTATATTTTCCTACTAGCATCACATATTTTTGGCTTGTATCTGCTGTGTTTAGGCACATATATACTCCTATTGCGCCAAATTAAACAGCATACATGCAATGAAATCACACATTAGCCTGTCTTGAATTGAACCTGCCTGAAGTATACTGCGCATCTTGCCGATAGCAATATAGCGTTCACAAGGATCAAAAAAGATGCAACCACAAAAATTAGCACCTACAACTGAGGTGGGATGTGGTCTACAGAAATACAGCACGTTCTCTGAAAAGCGTGCAAAAACTTTGACAATCTTTTTCTTTATTTTCCTGAATTTTTTGGCAATTTTGATGAAACTAAACAGGGCGAACCAATCTGTTGTTAAGCGTGGGTAACAGTTGCAAGATGAACCTGTGCTGATAGAAGAATATGTGGAGCTATGGGTAGGCACACAATATGACAGCAATGATTAGCAATTAACGAGTGCAGATTAGCGATTGTTCAATCCGGATCCAAAGTACAATTCACAGCTGCTGGCTAAGACGTATCGAGACGTAGCGCAACAGGTGAAAACAAAGGACGATGGAAAGAACGCACAGAACAAGCAAATAACACGGATTTTTCCTTTTTCCTGAATTTTTCCCTGATTTTTTCAAAAGGCTTAGTGGGAATCAAAATTTTTTATTTTTTCACTAGTTTTTTTTATAATTTTCTCTGAACAAGGATCAAAAAAGGTGCAACCACAAAAATTGGCACCTACAACTGAGGTGGCATGTGGTCTACACAAACACAACATGTTCTCTGAAAAGCATGCAAAAACTTTGACAATTTTTTTCTTTATTTTCCTGAATTTTTTTGGCAATTTTGATGAAACCAAACAGGGCGAACCAATCTGTTGTTGAGCGTGGGTAACAGTTGCAAGATGAACCTGTGCTGATAGAAGAATATGTGGAGCTACGGGTAGGCACACAATATGACAACAAGGATTAGCAATTAACGAGTGCAGATTAGTGATTGTTCAATCCGGATCCAAAGTACAAATCACAGCTGCTGGCTAAGACGTGTCGAGACGTAGCGCAACAAGGTGAAAACAAAGGACGATGGAAAGAACGCATAGAACAAGCAAATAACACGGATTTTCCTTTTTCCTGAATTTTTACCTGATTTTTCCAAAAGGCACTGGTAGGAATCAAACTTTTTTATTTTTTCACTATTTTTTTATTATTTTCTCTGAACAAGGATCAAAAAAGATGCAACCACAAAAATTAGCACCTACAACTGAGGTGGGATGTGGTCTACAGAAATACAGCACGTTCTCTGAAAAGCGTGCAAAAACTTTGACAATCTTTTTCTTTATTTTCCTGAATTTTTTGGCAATTTTGATGAAACTAAACAGGGCGAACCAATCTGTTGTTGAGCGTGGGTAACAGTTGCAAGATGAACCTGTGCTGATAGAAGAATATGTGGAGCTATGGGTAGGCACACAATATGACAGCAAGGATTAGCAATTAACGAGTGCAGATTAGCGATTGTTCAATCCGGATCCAAAGTACAATTCACAGCTGCTGGCTAAGACGTATCGAGACGTAGCGCAACAAGGTGAAAACAAAGTACGATGGAAAGAACGCACAGAACAAGCAAATAACACGGATTTTTCCTTTTTCCTGAATTTTTCCTTGATTTTTTCAAAAGGCCTAGTGGGAATCAAACTTTTTTATTTTTTCACTAGTTTTTTTTATAATTTTCTCTGAACAAGGATCAAAAAAGGTGCAACCACAAAAATTGGCACCTACAACTGAGGTGGGATGTGGTCTACAGAAATACAGCACGTTCTCTAAAAAGCATGCAAAAACTTTGACATTTTTTTTCTTTATTTTCCTTAATTTTTTTGGCAATTTTGATGAAACCAAACAGGGCGAACCAATCTGTTGTTGAGCGTAGGTAACAGTTGCAAGATGAACCTATGCTGGTAGAAGAATATATGGAGCTATGGGTAGGCACACAATATGACAGCAAGGATTAGCAATTAACGAGTGCAGATTAGCGATTGTTCAATCCGGATCCAAAGTACAAATCCAGCTGCTGGCTAAGACGTGTCGAGACGTAGCGCAACAAGGTGAAAACAAAGGACGATGGAAAGAACGCACAGAACAAGCAAATAACACGGATTTTTCCTTTTTCCTGAATTTTTCCCTGATTTTTCCAAAAGGCACTGGTGGGAATCAAACATTTTTATTTTTTCACCATTCTTTTATTATTTTCTCTCAACAAGGATAAAAAAAGATGCAGCCACAAAAATTGGTACCTACAACTGAGGTGGGATGTGGTCTACAGAAATACAGCACGTTCTCTGAAAAGCGTGCAAAAACTTTGACAATTTTTTTCTTTATTTTCCTAAATTCTTTTAGCAATTTTGATGAAAAAAAACACGACGAAGCAATCTGTTGTTGAGCGTGGGTAACAGTTGCAAGATGAACCTGTGCTGATAGAAGAATATGTGGAGCTATGGGTAGGCACACAATATGACAGCAAGGATTAGCAATTAACGAGCGCAGATTAGCGATTGTTCAATCCAGATCCAAAGTACAAATCACAGCTGCTGGCTAAGACGTGTCGAGACGTAGCGCAACAAGGTGAAAACAAATGACGATGGAAAGAACGCACAGAACAAGCAAATAACATGGATTTTCCTTTTTCCTAAATTTTTCCCTGATTTTTCCAAAAGGCACTGGTGGGAATCAAACATTTTTATTTTGTCACCATTCTTTTATTATTTTCTCTCAACAAGGATCAAAAAAGATGCAGCCAGAAAAATTGGCACCTACAACTGAGGTGGGATGTGGTCTACAGAAATATAGCACGTTCTCTAAAAAGCATGCAAAAACTTTGACAATTTTTTTCTTTATTTTCCTTAACTTTTTTGGCAATTTTGATGAAACCAAACAGGGCGAACCAATCTGTTGTTGAGCGTAGGTAACAGTTGCAAGATAAACCTGTGCTGGTAGAAGAATATATGGAGCTATGGGTAGGCACACAATATGACAGCAAGGATTAGCAATTAACGAGTGCAGATTAGCGATTGTTCAATCCGGATCCAAAGTACAAATCCAGCTGCTGGCTAAGACGTGTCGAGACGTAGCGCAACAAGGTGAAAACAAAGGACGATGGAAAGAACGCACAGAACAAGCAAATAACACGGATTTTTCCTTTTTCCTGAATTTTTCCCTGATTTTTCCAAAAGGCACTGGTGGGAATCAAACATTTTTATTTTTTCACCATTCTTTTATTATTTTCTCTCAACAAGGATCAAAAAAGATGCAGCCACAAAAATTGGCACCTACAACTGAGGTGGGATGTGGTCTACAGAAATACAGCACGTTCTCTGAAAAGCGTGCAAAAACTTTGACAATTTTTTTCTTTATTTTCCTAAATTCTTTTAGCAATTTTGATGAAAAAAAACATGACGAAGCAATCTGTTGTTGAGCGTGGGTAACAGTTGCAAGATGAACCTGTGCTGATAGAAGAATATGTGGAGCTATGGGTAGGCACACAATATGACAGCAAGGATTAGCAATTAACGAGCGCAGATTAGCGATTGTTCAATCCAGATCCAAAGTACAAATCACAGCTGCTGGCTAAGACGTGTCGAGACGTAGCGCAATAAGGTGAAAACAAATGACGATGGAAAGAACGCACAGAACAAGCAAATAACACGGATTTTCCTTTTTCCTAAATTTTTCCCTGATTTTTCCAAAAGGCACTGGTGGGAATCAAACATTTTTATTTTGTCACCATTCTTTTATTATTTTCTCTCAACAAGGATCAAAAAAGATGCAGCCAGAAAAATTGGCACCTACAACTGAGGTGGGATGTGGTCTACAGAAATACAGCACATTCTCTAAAAAGCATGCAAAAACTTTGACAATTTTTTTCTTTATTTTCCTTAATTTTTTTGGCAATTTTGATGAAACCAAACAGGGCGAACCAATCTGTTGTTGAGCGTAGGTAACAGTTGCAAGATGAACCTGTGCTGGTAGAAGAATATATGGAGCTATGGGTAGGCACACAATATGACAGCAAGGATTAGCAATTAACGAGTGCAGATTAGCGATTGTTCAATCCGGATCCAAAGTACAAATCCAGCTGCTGGCTAAGACGTGTCGAGACGTAGCGCAACAAGGTGAAAACAAAGGACGATGGAAAGAATGCACAGAACAAGCAAATAACACGGATTTTTCCTTTTTCTGAATTTTTCCCTGATTTTTCCAAAAGGCACTGGTGGGAATCAAACATTTTTATTTTTTCACCATTCTTTTATTATTTTCTCTCAACAAGGATCAAAAAAGATGCAGCCACAAAAATTGGAACCTACAACTGAGGTGGGATGTGGTCTACAGAAATACAGCACGTTCTCTGAAAAGCGTGCAAAAACTTTGACAATTTTTTCTTTATTTTCCTGAATTCTTTTAGCAATTTTGATGAAAAAAAACACGACGAAGCAATCTGTTGTTGAGCGTGGGTAACAGTTGCAAGATGAACCTGTGCTGATAGAAGAATATGTGGAGCTATGGGTAGGCACACAATATGACAGAAAGGATTAGCAATTAACAATTAACGAGCGCAGATTAGCGATTGTTCAATCCAGATCCAAAGTACAAATCACAGCTGCTGGCTAAGACATGTCGAGACGTAGCGCAATAAGGTGAAAACAAAGGACGATGGAAAGAACGCACAGAACAAGCAAATAACACGGATTTTTCCTTTTTCCTGAATTTTTCCCTGATTTTTCCAAAAGGCACTAGTGGGAATCAAACATTTTTATTTTTTCACCATTCTTTTATTATTTTCTCTCAACAAGGATCAAAAAAGATGCAGCCACAAAAATTGGCACCTACAACTGAGGTGGGATGTGGTCTACAGAAATACAGCACGTTCTCTAAAAAGCATGCAAAAACTTTGACAATTTTTTTCTTTATTTTCCTTAATTTTTTTGGCAATTTTGATGAAACCAAACAGGGCGAACCAATCTGTTGTTGCGGTAGGTAACAGTTGCAAGATGAACCTGTGCTGGTAGAAGAATATATGGAGCTATGGGTAGGCACACAATATGACAGCAAGGATTAGCAATTAACGAGTGCAGATTAGCGATTGTTCAATCCGGATCCAAAGTACAAATCCAGCTGCTGGCTAAGACGTGTTGAGACGTAGCGCAACAAGGTGAAAACAAAGGACGATGGAAAGAACGCACAGAACAAGCAAATAACACGGATTTTTCCTTTTTCCTTAATTTTTCCATGATTTTTCCAAAAGGCACTGGTGGGAATCAAACATTTTTATTTTTTCACCATTCTTTTATTATTTTCTCTCAACAAGGATCAAAAAAGATGCAGCCACAAAAATTGGCACCTACAACTAAGGTGGGATGTGGTCTACAGAAATACAGCACGTTCTCTAAAAAGCATGCAAAAACTTTGACAATTTTTTTCTTTATTTTCCTTAATTTTTTTGGCAATTTTGATGAAACCAAACAGGGCGAACCAATATGTTGTTGAGCGTAGGTAACAGTTGCAAGATGAACCTGTGCTGGTAGAAGAATATATGGAGCTATGGGTAGGCACACAATATGACAGCAAGGATTATCAATTAACGAGTGCAGATTAGCGATTGTTCAATCCGGATCCAAAGTACAAATCCAGCTGCTGGCTAAGACGTGTCGAGACGTAGCGCAACAAGGTGAAAACAAAGGACGATGGAAAGAACGCACAGAACAAGCAAATAACACGGATTTTTCCTTTTTCCTGAATTTTTCCCTGATTTTTCCAAAAGGCACTGGTGGGAATCAAACATTTTTATTTTTTCACCATTCTTTTATTATTTTCTCTCAACAAGGATAAAAAAAGATGCAGCCACAAAAATTGGCACCTACAACTGAGGTGGGATGTGGTCTACATAAATACAGCACGTTCTCTGAAAAGCGTGCAAAAACTTTGACAATTTTTTTCTTTATTTTCCTAAATTCTTTTAGCAATTTTGATGAAAAAAAACACGACGAAGCAATCTGTTGTTGAGCGTGGGTAACAGTTGCAAGATGAACCTGTGCTGATAGAAGAATATGTGGAGCTATGGGTAGGCACACAATATGACAGCAAGGATTAGCAATTAACGAGCGCAGATTAGCGATTGTTCAATCCAGATCCAAAGTACAAATCACAGCTGCTGGCTAAGACGTGTCGAGACGTAGCGCAATAAGGTGAAAACAAATGACGATGGAAAGAACGCACAGAACAAGCAAATAACACGGATTTTCCTTTTTCCTAAATTTTTCCCTGATTTTTCCAAAAGGCACCGGTGGGAATCAAACATTTTTATTTTGTCACCATTCTTTTATTATTTTCTCTCAACAAGGATCAAAAAAGATGCAGCCAGAAAAATTGGCACCTACAACTGAGGTGGGATCTGGTCTACAGAAATACAGCACATTCTCTAAAAAGCATGCAAAAACTTTGACAATTTTTTTCTTTATTTTCCTTAATTTTTTTGGCAATTTTGATGAAACCAAACAGGGCGAACCAATATGTTGTTGAGCGTAGGTAACAGTTGCAAGATGAACCTGTGCTGGTAGAAGAATATATGGAGCTATGGGTAGGCACACAATATGACAGCAAGGATTAGCAATTAACGAGTGCAGATTAGCGATTGTTCAATCCGGATCCAAAGTACAAATCCAGCTGCTGGCTAAGACGTGTCGAGACGTAGCGCAACAAGGTGAAAACAAAGGACGATGGAAAGAATGCACAGAACAAGCAAATAACACGGATTTTTCCTTTTTCCTGAATTTTTCCCTGATTTTTCCAAAAGGCACTGGTGGGAATCAAACATTTTTATTTTTTCACCATTCTTTTATTATTTTCTCTCAACAAGGATCAAAAAAGATGCAGCCACAAAAATTGGAACCTACAACTGAGGTGGGATGTGGTCTACAGAAATACAGCACGTTCTCTGAAAAGCGTGCAAAAACTTTGACAATTTTTTTCTTTATTTTCCTGAATTCTTTTAGCAATTTTGAGGAAAAAAAACACGACGAAGCAATCTGTTGTTGAGCGTGGGTAACAGTTGCAAGATGAACCTGTGCTGATAGAAGAATATGTGGAGCTATGGGTAGGCACACAATATGACAGAAAGGATTAGCAATTAACGAGCGCAGATTAGCGATTGTTCAATCCAGATCCAAAGTACAAATCACAGCTGCTGGCTAAGACGTGTCGAGACGTAGCGCAATAAGGTGAAAACAAAGGACGATGGAAAGAACACACAGAACAAGCAAATAACACGGATTTTTCCTTTTTCCTGAATTTTTCCCTGATTTTTCCAAAAGGCACCGGTGGGAATCAAACATTTTTATTTTTTCACCATTCTTTTATTATGTTCTCTCAACAAGGATAAAAAAAGATGCAGCCACAAAAATTGGCACCTACAACTGAGGTGGGATGTGGTCTACAGAAATACAGCACGTTCTCTAAAAAGCATGCAAAAACTTTGACAATTTTTTTCTTTATTTTCCTTAATTTTTTGTGGCAATTTTGATGAAACCAAACAGGGCGAACCAATCTGTTGTTGCGGTAGGTAACAGTTGCAAGATGAACCTGTGCTGGTAGAAGAATATATGGAGCTATGGGTAGGCACACAATATGACAGCAAGGATTAGCAATTAACGAGTGCAGATTAGCGATTGTTCAATCCGGATCCAAAGTACAAATCCAGCTACTGGCTAAGACGTGTTGAGACGTAGCGCAACAAGGTGAAAACAAAGGACGATGGAAAGAACGCACAGAACAAGCAAATAACACGGATTTTTCCTTTTTCCTGAATTTTTCAATGATTTTTCCAAAAGGCACTGGTGGGAATCAAACATTTTTATTTTTTCACCATTCTTTTATTATTTTCTCTCAACAAGGATCAAAAAAGATGCAGCCACAAAAATTGGCACCTACAACTGAGGTGGGATGTGGTCTACAGAAATACAGCACGTTCTCTGAAAAGCATGCAAAAACTTTGACAATTTTTTTCTTTATTTTCCTGAATTCTTTTAGCAATTTTGATGAAAAAAAACACGACGAAGCAATCTGTTGTTGAGCGTGGGTAACAGTTGCAAGATGAACCTGTGCTGATAGAAGAATATGTGGAGCTATGGGTAGGCACACAATATGACAGCAAGGATTAGCAATTAACGAGCGCAGATTAGCGATTGTTCAATCCAGATCCAAAGTACAAATCACAGCTGCTGGCTAAGACGTGTCGAGACGTAGCGCAACAAGGTGAAAACAAAGGACGATGGAAAGAACGCACAGAACAAGCAAATAACACGGATTTTTCCTTTGTCCTGAATTTTTCCTTGATTTTTTCAAAAGGCACTAGTGGGAATCAAACTTTTTTATTTTTTCACTAGTTTTTTTTTAATTTTCTCTGAACAAGGATCAAAAAAGGTGCAACCACAAAAATTGGCACCTACAACTGAGGTGGCATGTGGTCTACACAAATACAACAAGTTCTCTGAAAAGCGTGCAAAAACTTTGACAATTTTTTTTCTTTATTTTTCTGAATTTTTTTGGCAATTTTGATGAAACCAAACAGGGCGAACCAATCTGTTGTTGAGCGTGGGTAACAGTTGCAAGATGAATCTGTGCTGATAGAAGAATATGTGGAGCGATGGGTAGGCACACAATATGACAGCAAGGATTAGCAATTAACGAGTGCAGATTAGCGATTGTTCAATCCGGATCCAAAGTACAAATCACAGCTGCTGGCTAAGACGTGTCGAGACGTAGCGCAACAAGGTGAAAACAAAGGACGATGGAAAGAACGCACAGAACAAGCAAATAACACGGATTTTTCCTTTTTCCTGAATTTTTCCCTAATTTTTCCAAAAGGCACTGGTGGGAATCAAACTTTTTTATTTTTTCACTATTTTTTTATTATTTTCTCTGAATAAGGATCAAAAAAGATGCAACCACAAAAATTGGCACCTACAACTGAGGTGGGATGTGGTCTACAGAAATATAGCACGTTCTCTGAAAAGCGTGCAAAAACTTTGACAATCTTTTTCTTTATTTTCCTGAATTTTTTTGGCAATTTTGATGAAACCAAACAGGGCGAACCAATCTGTTGTTGAGCGTGGGTAACAGTTGCAAGATGAATCTGTGCTGATAGAAGAATATGTGGAGCGATGGGTAGGCACACAATATGACAGCAAGGATTAGCAATTAACGAGTGCAGATTAGCGATTGTTCAATCCGGATCCAAAGTACAAATCACAGCTGCTGGCTAAGACGTGTCGAGACGTAGCGCAACAAGGTGAAAACAAAGGACGATGGAAAGAACGCACAGAACAAGCAAATAACACGGATTTTTCCTTTTTCCTGAATTTTTCCCTAATTTTTCCAAAAGGCACTGGTGGGAATCAAACTTTTTTATTTTTTCACTATTTTTTTATTATTTTCTCTGAATAAGGATCAAAAAAGATGCAACCACAAAAATTGGCACCTACAACTGAGGTGGGATGTGGTCTACAGAAATATAGCACGTTCTCTGAAAAGCGTGCAAAAACTTTGACAATCTTTTTCTTTATTTTCCTGAATTTTTTTGGCAATTTTGATGAAACCAAACAGGGCGAACCAATCTGTTGTTGAGCGTGGGTAACATTTGCAAGATGAACCTGTGCTGATAGAAGAATATGTGGAGCTACGGGTAGGCACACAATATGACGGCAAGGATTAGCAATTAACGAGTGCAGATTAGCGATTGTTCAATCCGGATCCAAAGTACAAATCACAGCTGCTGGCTAAGACGTGTCAAGATGTAGCGCAACAAGGTGAAAACAAAGGACGATGGAAAGAACGCACAGAACAAGCAAATAACATGGATTTTTCCTTTTTCCTGAATTTTTACCTGATTTTTCCAAAAGGCACTGGTGGGAATCAAACTTTTTTATTTTTTCACTATTTTTTTATTATTTTCTCTAAACAAGGAT
This sequence comes from Saccharum spontaneum, assembly GCA_022457205.1. Classification (NCBI taxonomy): domain Eukaryota; kingdom Viridiplantae; phylum Streptophyta; class Magnoliopsida; order Poales; family Poaceae; genus Saccharum; species Saccharum spontaneum. Next base: position 878,597 of record CM039603.1, read on the forward strand.
CAAAAAAGATGCAACCACAAAATTTGGCACCTACAACTGAGGTGGGATGTGGTCTACAGAAATACAGCACGTTCTCTAAAAAGCGTGCAAAAACTTTGACAATCTTTTTTCTTTATTTTCCTGAATTCTTTTAGCAATTTTGATGAAAAAAAACACGACGAAGCAATCTGTTGTTGAGCGTGGGTAACAGTTGCAAGATGAACCTGTGCTGATAGAAGAATATGTGGAGCTATGGGTAGGCACACAATATGACAGCAAGGATTAGCAATTAACAATTAACGAGCGCAGATTAGCGATTGTTCAATCCAGATCCAAAGTACAAATCACAGCTGCTGGCTAAGACATGTCGAGACGTAGTGTTGACACCATTTTTAGCACGTGTCAAAATGATCAGGAAAGGCTAATCGGCAAGGGAAAGATTGCCGTGTGAATTGATACCCAAAGAGAATAAGTTTGTTTTTAAGCGGTGACAGTGTATGAATTTAATTTGGAATGTTGCCGATGAGGTCAAGGGTGTTATTGCCGATGCCGATGGAAGAAGGTTTGGAGACTGTTGCCGATAAGATGAGGGAATGTACCGATGAAGGAAGGTGTGAAGACTGCAGCCGATGAAACAGGGAATGTACCGATGAAAGGAGATCGAAGGTTGCTGCCGATGGAAAAGGGGCTGTGCTGGTGAAAAGGAGGCCGATGAGAATACCATCGTGATTAAGGCGGACTATGGAATAAAATAGGAGTTGATTTCCTTGTTTACGATTAGTAGAGACTGAGTTGTGTCAAAGTCATGTTCTTTTTCTTAGACTTGGGTTTAGTGTCCTAGTCGTATTCAATTATGTTTCTATAGATCAGGGTATAAATATAGAGTGAAGGGCAATGTAATAGCAATCAATCAATACATCAAAAACCAGCTTTTACTCTAATTTACATCTACTTTTCGGCGACTTCGTCAATTTACATATTTTTCCTTTTTACGAGTTCTCATCGATTCGGCGAGTTACATTGCTCTAAGTGCAATCTTTGTCGATCCTCGAGTTCCGCGTGAGTACCTCTTGGCCGTGACTTCCGGGCGTATCACTGTTGTCAGGACCAAAGTGCTCGTATCTTCATCCTTGTTGATTAACAGGTCAAATCGACTGGCACGCTTTGGATATCGATTTCGGGTATTAACCCTTTGTGTTTGCAGATTCACTTTTTGCATCAACACATCTTTTGGCACGCCCAGTGGGACAGATCTAGTCAAGATGCCTAATCATGAGATCGATGCTGGGAATATCATCGCAGTAACAGAAGAAGATCTTAAGGACGATCAGAAGCAAGCTATGGAGAGGGCTATTAAAGAATATAGACAGCTTTGCTTGAAGTCATTCAGCGTGAACAAAAGTGGACAAGTCATCCAGAAGCAGGACTTGCCGTTGCCTCAGCATGTTACTTTTGATCCTAATCCTGGTAAACTTCAAGAGATGGTTAATTCTGCGGTGAATCATGCTTTAATTAATCACTCCAATGTGTTGTCCAATACTGTTCATAATGCTGTGATTCGAACTTTCAAAGAAGGGCAAGCGTCACATCATTACGTCGGGCCTGCTTATCATCAACCAGAAGCAGCATCTGCTATTGCTCCATCGGCTCCTCCAGCCGTTGCGGGTATAGAGATTTCTTCTCCTCCAGTATCAGTAGGATTATCTAATACACAATCTACTCCGGTGCGTCCAGATTCAGCATTATCAGGACAAGTTCAACTTGGTACAGATCTATCAGCATCAGCTTTATCAGGTTCGACACCACAGAGTAATCAAACTCCTGCTAATTGGTGGGGATATGGTATGCCTCCGGAGCCATCTACTTTTAATCATGGATTATCTCAAGCGTTTGACGCAGCGGGAAAAAAATCCTATGCCATCGGCTGGTTTGCCGATAGTCCAAGCACCTCAATATATTACAACTACTGTACAACCAAGTTTAGGAAGTTTTCAGGCGCCTCTGGGTCAAACATCTAGCTCAAGTCCATCGGCAAATTTGTTACCGATGCAGCAGAAGGCTCCTATCATTAGTCAACCTAGAGTCCAGGTTATGCCTCAAGTTGGGTATAATTATCCAGCAATGCCAACAAGCTACCAGCCATCGGCAAGCTTTATGCCGATGAATACTAATAATTGGTCAGGACAGTTTCCTACTCAACATACAGTTCAGCCAAACCAGCAAGCCATAGGAGTTCATCAAGGACACATGCATGCTGGTTTTTAGAATCAAGCATCGGCAGCTCAGCCGATGAATCCTCTTCAGCAGGTTAATGGACCACAGTTAGTAGCAAATATGCCAACTGCTGGAGATCGTGGGCAACAAAGGTGTGCAGAAGGGTATCAACAGATACCTCCAGCAGAGATTCAACCATATCGTCAGCAAGATGTCGATGTTTTTTGGGCCGATAAGATAGCAGAAATTATGAGAGATCAATTTGGAATCAAGCCCAAGGTTAATACCTATTCTTATCGGACTCCGTATCCTCCAGCATATGATTTAATTCCTCTCCCAAATCGTTACAAAGTGCCATATTTCACTAAATTTTCTGGGCAAGACGATACATCAACCATGGAGCATGTTAATCGTTTTATTATTCAATGTGGAGAGGCAGCTTGTAGAGATGAATTGAGAGTTCGTCTGTTCTCGTCATCCCTATCTGGATCAGCATTTACGTGGTTTATTTCACTACCGCCAAATTCTATTATCACCTGGGCTGATCTGGAAAAGCAATTTCATAAGTATTTCTTTGCTGGAATTCATGAAAAGAAGCTTACCGATTTGGTAAAGATGAAACAGCGCAATGATGAATCGGTAGAAGGCTTCGTGCAAAGGCTACGAGATGTAAAGAACAAATATTAGTCTGGTATTGGATGATCGGCAGCTCGCCGATTTAGCCTTTCAGGAATTATTACCACATTTAAAGGATAGATATGCTTCTCAGGAGTTCGAAAGCCTAAGTCATTTAGTACAAAGGATTTCTGATCAAGACACTAGGGTTTTTGAACCTAAGAGAAATTGGAACAAGAAAGTTTCATTTGTTGAAGAGGCGGAAGATTCTGATTCAGATAATGAACCAGTTATCGGTTTGGCAGAGTGGGTTAAGAATAAGAAACCGATATCTTGTCCCTTTGGTCACAAAGAGCCAGAGAAGTTTACTTTTGATGTCACTAAGGCCGATAAAATATTCGATCTTTTGCTTCAGGAGGGCCAGATTAAATTTTCACCCAATCATGTGATCCCATCGGCGGAAGAATTGAAGCATATGCTGTATTGCAAGTGGCACAATGCAACTTCACACAGTACCAATGAGTGCAAGGTGTTTAGACAGCAATTACAGTTAGCTATTGAGTCTGACAGGATAAAATTTGGCAATTCCAAGATTCAAAAGCCAATGAAAATTGATGAACATCCTTTTCCAGCAAATATATTGGATGCCGAAGGAAAAATTAAGGTGTTGACGTCGGAAGCTGCTGAAAAGAATGCATCAGTAGATCCCCAACATCGGATAACTACCGATGATGCAAAAGGCAAGGGGCTATTGACAGAGAGTGGCGGTTCTGGGAGGCCTCCTCGATCTGGCATCGTGATTACCCATCAAAGACAACAAGAAGGATGGCGTCAGCGAAGGGACCGGTATCGACGACAACAAGAGGAAAGGCATCAAGAAGAGTGGAATCGGCATAAGGATCATTGGAATTGTCCATTTTTTATTCATTGTTGGCAAGAAGGTATTAAGTTACCTACTGTTGAAAATTGTCCAGAGTGCAATGGCTATTATGGAGTTAATTATCCTGCAAGAAGGTTTCAATCTGGTAATCAAGGTTTGCTCATTAATGAGCCGATCAGAAGGAGAGCATCAGTACATGATCGGCTGGGGGGCAGGCTCAGTGTGCACGAAAGGCTTGGTAAACGCGTTGCATATTTTCCAAGGAACCAAGAGGAACTCGAAGAGATGGCAAATGCAAGAGTTCCTAATGAAGAAATATTTTACAGGGATCCTAATATACGTCGTGTGGAGACAACTAGGACTTATCAGCCAGTTTGGAAAACTAAGCTTCCTCAATGGTGTCCAGAAGGTTTGACAAAGACATAGAAGAGAAAAATGCAGCGGGATCGTCAAAAAGATTTATATCAAGAAGAAAGTCCCTCCAATGAGAAATCTGGTAACCAGCAGTGGCAGATAAGGCACACGGATAAAGGTCCATCGGCAGATGTCAATATGGTGTTTATGTTGCCGATGGAATTTTTGGCTCTGTCTGACAGTGAAGAAGAGGCTGTTTCCTCTGATCAGATAGCTCAATTAATGTTAGATCCAATGATGGCTGTTTTTGAGAAGCCTGCTGATGATGAGAGACAACACCTCAAGGCTTTGTTTGTAAAAGGCAGAGTTGATGGGCAGCCTGTATCTAAGATACTTATTGATGGAGGAGCTGCGATTAATATTATGCCTTATGTGATGTATCGGAAGCTTGGTAAGGGAGATCAAGACTTAACTAAAACCGATATGATGCTAAAGGATTTTGAAGGCAATGTGTCACCAGCTAAAGGGGCAGTATGTGTTGAGTTGACCATCGGCAGTAAAACTTTGCCGACAACTTTCTTTGTTATTAATGGCAAGGGTGCATATAATTTACTTTTGGGAAGGGATTGGATTCATGCTAATTGTTGTGTTCCTTCTACAATGCATCAATGTCTGGTACAGTGGATTGGAGATAAGATTGAAGTTGTTCCTGGTGACTCTTCTTATATCATTGCATCGGCAGAATCAGATACTTATGAACGAACCAAGTGCATATCGGGAGAAGCCTGGGAAAAAGAGTTCCTCAAGATTGCTGATTATGAAATTCTACCGATCCAAGCAGTCGGTTCTGAAGAAGAGTTTTAATGGATAGATTTGCCGATGATGGAAAATTAGGTCAAGGATTTACATCGGCAGATGATTTAATAGAAGTAGATATTGGTGAAGGCGATAGGCCAAGGCCCACTTTTATTAGCTCTAAGTTAGATTCCAAGTGTAAACAGCAACTAGTTGATTTGTTAAAGGAATATAAAGATTGTTTTGCTTGGGATTATACTGAAATGCCTGGATTAGACCGATCTATAGTTGAACATCGGTTGCCGATTAAATCTGGATTTCGGCCACATCAGCAGCCGGCTCGCCGATGCAATCCTAATATACTCCCTGATATTAAGGCCGAAATAACCAAGTTAATTGAGGCAAAGTTTATTCGGCAGTGTCGATATGCAGAGTGGATTTCTAATGTGGTTCCTGTATATAAGAAAAATGGAAAACTCCGTGTTTGTATTGATTTCAGGAATCTTAATAAGGCCACGCCGATGGATGGTTATCCAATGCCGATTGCTGATTTGTTGATTGATGCTGCAGCAGGGCATCAGATTATTAGTTTCATGGATGGAAATGCGGGTTATAACCAAATATTCATGGCTGAAGAAGATATTTCCAAGACTGCTTTTAGATGTCCAGGTCATGTGGGATTATTTGAATGGATAGTTATGACATTTGGTTTGAAAAATGCCGGCGCTACTTATCAAAGAGCTATGAACTTCATTTTCCATGAATATATCGGCACATTGGTAGAAATCTACATTGATGATATAGTGATTAAGTCTGGAGACATCACAAAGCATCTAACCGATCTACGAAAGATACTGGAGTGCACAAGAAAACATGGATTAAAGATGAATCCCAATAAATGTGCATTTGGTGTATCGGCAGGACAATTCTTGGGTTTTAGGGTGCATCAGAGGGGCATTGAAATTAGTAGAAAATCTATTGAGGCAATCAACAAGGTTGTTGCTCCTGCCGATAAGACTGAATTACAATCCTTGATCGGTAAGATTAATTTCATCAGAAGGTTTATATCTAATCTGTCAGGTAAGATCAAGGCTTTCAGTCCATTATTGAAATTGAAAGCCGATCAGGAGTTTAAATGGGGGGATGAACAGCAATTGGCTTTAGATTAGATTAAGAGTTATTTAACAAATCCTCCAGTGTTAGTTCCACCCCAGCATGGAAAACCTTTCAGATTATATTTATCAACTGAAGATACTGTTATCGGTTCAGCTCTTATTCAAGAATTTGAAGGAAAGGAGCATGTTATCTATTATTTGAGCAGACGATTAATAGATGCTGAAACCAGGTATTCGGCTATTGAGAAATTATGCTTATGTTTATATTTCTCCTGTAGTAAGTTGAGGCATTATTTACTATCGGCTGAATGTACTGTCGTATGCAAAGATGATGTGGTCAAATATATGCTATCTATGCCGATATTAAATGGTAGGATTGGTAAATGGATTTTGGCGTTATCAGAATTTGACCTACGTTATGAATCAGCTAAGGCAGTTAAAGGACAAGTTATGGCCGATTTCGTTACTCAACATTGCAACACGGTGGATTCTTTGGAAGTTGCTCCATGGACACTTTTCTTTGATGGGTCTACTTGTGGTGAAGGGGCAGGCATCGGCATCGTGTTGATTTCTCCTCAGGGGAAGAAGTATGAATTCTCATTGCCGATCGTCGCCACATCGACAAACAATCAAGCTGAATACCAAGCCCCGATAAAAGGGTTAGAATTGCTTAAAGAAATACAGGCTGATGCTGTTGAGATCTTTGGTGATTCTATGCTAGTTATAAATCAGTTGATTGGGATTTATGAATGCCGAAGTGAAATTCTAATTTCATATTATGAAAAGTGTTTGGAATTATTAAAAGGGTTTAGGAGTTTTCATCTGGAGCATATTTCCCAGATGCATAATGAGGAGGCTAACCGATTGGCTCAGCATGCTTCAGGATATCAACCTGTTTAAGAAGCATTGACATCGGTGGCTGATGTCGATGACTGGAGAAGGGAAATCATTGATTATTTAAAGAATCCATCTAAAAAGGTTGAAAGACGCGTAAGGTTCCAAGCGACAAAGTACGTACTCCTCGATGATGAATTATATTACCGTACCATAGATGGAGTTTTACTCAGGTGTGTTAGCATAGAGGAATCAAAAAGCCTGATGAGTGAAATTGATGAAGGAGTGTGTGGGGCTCATCAGTCAGCATTTAAGATAAAATGGATGATCAGGAGAAATGGATATTATTGGCTGACTATTCTTGAGGATTGTTTTAAATATTTTAAAGGATGTCAGGAATGTCAAAAATTCGGTAATATTCAAAGAGCACCTGCATCGGCTATGAATCCTATAATTAAACCATGGCCGTTTAGGGGTTGGGCTATTGATCTCATCGGTCAAATTTATCCACCATCGAGTTAAGGGCATAAGTTTATTCTGGTTGCTACCGATTATTTCACAAAGTGGGTTGAAGCAATACCTTTAAAAAAGGTAACATCGGCTAACATGGTTGATTTTGTGAAAGAGCATATTGTTTACCGATTTGGCATCCCTCAAACCATCACTACCGATCAGGGCACTATGTTTACATCAGGTGAATTTGATGAGTTTGCTTTAAGTATGGGAATTAAAGTTTTGAATTCTTCACCATATTATGCCCAAGCAAATGGCCAGGCTGAAGCATCTAATAAGGGAATTATCAAACTTATTAAGCGCAAGATCAAAGAATATCCTAAAAGGTGGCATACCATATTAAATGAAGCTTTGTGGTCATATCGGATGGCATGTCATGGTGCAACCAAGGTGTCACCTTATCAATTGGTGTATGGACACGATGCAGTATTACCTTGGAAGATTAAGATTGGATCTAGGCGAATGCGCTTTCAGGATCAATTGATAGCCGATGATTATGATATTCTTATGAAAGATGAATTGGAAGATGTAGCAGGTCATCGGTTAAAGGCTTTGGTTAACATCGAGGAGAATAAGAAAAGGGTAGCTAAGTGGTATGATAAGAAAGTGAAAGTAAAGGAATTTGCCAATGGTGAATTAGTCTGGAAATTGATTTTACCGATTGGGACTAAAAGTTCTAAGTTTGGCAAATGGTCTCCTAACTGCGAAGGTCCATATCGGATAAATCAGGCTGTTCCTGGTAATGTGTATATTCTTGAAACTCTCGAAGGAGTTGTATTTTCCAGAGCGTTAAATGGAAAATATTTAAAGAAATATTACCCTAGTATCTGGATAGATGCATAAAGAGTATAGATTGCCGATAACAATCCTATCGGCTGGATGTTAAAACAAAGTATCAATTGTGCCGATGCGCTAATGTAACAAAGCCTGGATGGCTGATATCACACGCAGGCGAATTTCGTCGGCTTCTTTTAACTCTTTGGCATCTTCATCGGCACTTCCTTCCACAGGCTTGATTTTCTTTTTCAAGGCTAAGGCCTTGCGAGCTTGAGCATCTCGTTCCTGTTGAAGGGCTTTAATGGCGTCGGGAAGCTGGTCTTCTTCTTGTTTAGCCTGAGTCAGAGCTGTCTCAACCTTTTCCAGTTCAGCCAGCAGAGCTGCTTTCTTTGCCGATAGATCTGAGATTTTCTATCTAATATCGGCACTGGAGGCTTGCAAATTATTGATGTTCTTGTGCTTCTCGTCGGCAGTCTGCTTCAGCTGTAGCATTTCTTCTTTAAGTTGAGATTGAGCTGCTCTGTCAGCGATACGATAAACGGCCCTTTGATATTGAAGCTGTCTGCTCTCCAGATGGACTGCTAGAAAGATGATTTCTTCAATATTAGCAGGGACTTGGCCGCGGATCGCTTTGAAGATAGACCTCGCAGGATCCGAGTCGATCACCAATTAGGCAATGTCTTGCTGTAGCAGGTTTAGAAGAGTTTCCAGCTTGCCATAGGTGTCTGATGATATTATTCCCAACGCCAAGGAGGAGCTTGCTTCTTCTCTGTCGTCATCAGAAACATCGATAGCGAAAGAGAATAAGCTATCGGGAGAGTCTTGTTCCTATGGGATAAAGAGAATTAGAAATCCTGTTTATGATATTTGAGGATATAGTAAACTAAGTAATTGATTGGTTTACCTGCTTCAGGGCGATTTCTTGAGCTTGGCTTGAGGGAGCGGCTTGTAAAGGGTCGTGTGAAGGATCGGCAGAAGATGCCGATGGAATGTCTTCTACAACCACATCGGTAGTCGGCCCTTGAGGTACAATTGCCGATGATGTACCTTGGGCAGGAGCAGTTTGCTCAGAGGGTTGATCGACGGGTGTTAGAGCAGACGCAGGGGCCGGTGTAGGTTTTTGTCGTTTCTGTTGAGCTTCAGCATCGGTCAAAGCCTTACGTTTTTGTTGTGCTTCAACAACGACTGGCTGAGGGGCATCAACATCTGTTGGTTGGGGAACTTGTATGATCGGTGTGCCTACCGATGTATCCATCTGTTGCTGCAGAAAACAGGTATAAGATTGGATGTTTAATGGAGAAAAATAAAAAATAATGAGAGAATACCTCTAAAGGAGTAGAAGTTGCGGTGCTTGGTAAAGTTGCCGATGATGATCCAGCTGCAGCTTGTACACCCTGGTAGTTGTATGTTAATATAAAGTGTATCGGCAGAAAAGAGAGTAAACAAGATTGTTACCTTAAAAGCCTTGATCAGGCTTGAAGCAGCGGCCTTTGGAGAAGCCCTGGATGTTCCTAATCTTGGTCTAGAAGTGCCGATTTTGGTGCGAGCCCTTTGGAAGGTCAAGGCTTCCAGGGTGGGGGCGTTGTAACCGATTGCTGAAATTGGAGAGGCTGGATGGAGATTGAAGGGTTTTCCGCTTTTGCTTATCGGTGGAACTGGATCGTCAGCCTGTTTCAAGGAAGGTTAGTTACCGATACACATAATAAAAGAAAGGAAAGGGACAAAAGTTAAAAGGAACTTACTGCATTATCAGGAATAACATAATCAGGGTCGATCTGGTGCCGATATGTGTGAACAGACGTTGAAAATAGCTGTTCTTTCCACTCCTGCCACCATTGCTTATATGATTCTGTTATGAAAGAAGCTGGTGACCAGGCGGAGAGATCGACGTTTGAAATATCGGCATCAGGAGCAAGTCTTACTATCCTACTCCATTCAGTTCCGAAGGTGATGATTTCCCTGGGTTTAATCACATCGGCATAGCACAGTTTGATGGGCAGTTGCCCAAAGGCCAGCTGGCGAGATACTGCCGATGGATTGTAAAATTCATAAGTAATGTGGGAGGCTTTCCCGCTGCCAAATGTGTTGACTGGGATTGCTCTGGGGTGATGATGGCCATCATGAGATCATTGTCTTGGTTCAGATCACTATCGGCAAAATTGAAGAGGAGGGGGAACTTGTTATCCTCGCCAATATAAGGCACCCAAGCCCTGAGGTCACGAGGGAGGCCATGGTAGAAAGTTTGGAAAAATCTGCCGATTTGATCCTCATTGGCTTCTGTTCCGGGAAGGACGATGATTGCTTCACCGAAGTTGAGAGGGGGGCGTGTTGCCGATTCATCATCCCTAAGGACGTATTCTTCGGGAATCTCTCGTGGGAATTCCTGAGCAAAGAGATCCCACTGTAAACGCTTGTGCATGAGAGTGTTTAACCACATATTAACAAACCACCATGGGCCTCCCAGATTGCCGATAGGTTCGCCAAGTATAAGCTTCTGGGATACTTGGTGGAGGAGATGGTAGGTTGAGCTCAGAAGATATCGGCCAAGTGGGAATCTGACACCGTTGGCCAAAAGTTCTGCTGCTGGGAGGAAAGCATTAGTTGGTCCTACCGATCGTCCACAGAAAATAAACTTTTCTAGCCACATGTTCAGGAATGTGGCATGCTCCCTTTGATTGACAGTGCCAATCTTCTGGTATTCCTGGATATATCCTATCTAGCCGCCGATGTTGCGTGTGGTTATTCTGTATTCAGCTTTTCTGCCAAAAATATGGCCTTCATCGACAGTTGAAATGTCTAGGCCCGTGAGCATGTACACATCGGCAAGAGTAGGGGCACATGGGCCATGACCGAACATGAAGGTGTTGGTGGTGTCAGACCAAAATTGAGCAGCAGCTATCATCATGGATTCATTTTTCTGCATATCGGCAATGGACAGCCTGATACATTGATCTATTTTCCGCTCTGCCCAGAACACTTGCATTGACCTGTTGACCCTTAGAAACCAATTTTTCCACCCTTTGGTGGGTTTAGGCCAAGAACGGAATGTATCTTTCCACAGATTCAAAGAGAAATTCTGAGATTTGAAGGGAATACGATTGGCTTCTGCATTAATCAAATCAGTTGGGTCTGGGTTGCCCATCGGACCTAAGCAGTGAAGGGGAGGTTGATGGGTTGGAATCACCAATGTGTTGCGAAGTTCCTAGGTTTGAAGGACCAAGAAAATGAAAGAGAAAGAAAGATGTCGACTGTAAGAATTCGCAGGAAATCGAAAGGATTAAAGTAGAGGTAATGAGAAGAAGAACAAACTGCAGGGACGTCAAAGTTAACAGCCATTGCTTCAGGAGGATGAGGGCACGAGCTGAGAACTTGAAGATGATGATGGTTCTGATGAGTTGAAGACGCACGGTCGTTGGTTAGGGTTGCCGCCGGAGTAAGAATGCCAAAAGGTGGAGTTTGAAGGTAGAAGATGAACAGCACAGAGGAATCTATTTATAGGTTATTCGGAGGAGGGGTATTCTTGACTTATCTCTATGCCGTATGCGGATGGATCGAGGTGGGTCAGTTGGGTATGGTAACTGTTCGCACGACAATCAAGGGATGGTACAGAAGATTTGACGGCAAGTAATCATAACTTGACGGATATCTTGATACGAGATTTTTCAGTTCTAAAAATGATGCGTTGCGGTAAGATATTGTTGATGGATTGTTATTTTGGTATCTCAACCGTAGTTAAGGCAAAGAAGGTTGGAAAAAATGCGATATATATTGAGATACATGGATTGGATCTAGATTTGATTGAATTTGGTAACGAATCATGTTATGCTTGGAGAATGGGTTAAAGAAATAGATAATAGCAAAGCATCAGTTGGAGTAAATTTCGGAGCATCAGTATCTTATACTCCGAATTTGGGGGCATGTGTTGACACCATTTTTAGCACGTGTCAAAATGATCAGGAAAGGCTAATCGGCAAGGGAAAGATTGCCGTGTGAATTGATAGCCAAGGAGAATAAGTTTGTTTTTAAGCGGTGACAGTGTATGAATTTAATTTGGAATGTTGCCGATGAGGTCAAGGGTGTTATTGCCGATGCCGATGGAAGAAGGTTTGGAGACTGTTGCCGATAAGATGAGGGAATGTACCGATGAAGGAAGGTGTGAAGACTGCAGCCGATGAAACAGGGAATGTACCGATGGAAGGAGATCGAAGGTTGCTGCCGATGGAAAAGGGGCTGTGCTGGTGAAAAGGAGGCCGATGAGAATACCATCGTGATTAAGGCGGACTATGGAATAAAATAGGAGTTGATTTCCTTGTTTACGATTAGTAGAATCTGAGTTGTGTCAAAGTCATGTTCTTTTTCTTAGACTTGGGTTTAGTGTCCTAGTCGTATTCGATTATGTTTCTATAGATCAGGGTATAAATATAGAGTGAAGGGCAATGTAATAGCAATCAATCAATACATCAAAAACCAGCTTTTACTCTAATTTACATCTACTTTTCGGCGACTTCGTCAATTTGCATATTTTTCCTTTTTACGAGTTCTCATCGATTCGGCGAGTTGCATTGCTCTAAGTGCAATCTTTGTCGATCCTCGAGTTCCGCGTGAGTACCTCTTGGCCGTGACTTTCGGGCGTATCGCTGTTGTCAGGACCAAAGTGCTCGTATCTTCATCCTTGTCGATTAACAGGTCAAATCGACTGGCACGCTTTGGATATCGATTTCGGGTATTAGCCCTTTGTGTTTGCAGATTCACTTTTTGCATCAACACGTAGCGTAACAAGGTGAAAACAAAGGACGATGGAAAAAACGCACAGAACAAGCAAATAACACGGATTTTTCCTTTGTCCTGAATTTTTCCTTGATTTTTTCAAAAGGCACTAGTGGGAATCAAACTTTTTTATTTTTTCACTAGTGTTTTTTTAATTTTCTCTAAACAAGGATCAAAAAAGGTGCAACCGCAAAAATTGGCACCTACAACTGAGGTGGCATGTGGTCTACACAAATACAACATGTTCTCTGAAAAGCGTGCAAAAACTTTGACAATTTTTTTTCTTTATTTTCCTAAATTTTTTTGGCAATTTTGATGAAACCAAACAGGGCGAACCAATCTGTTGTTGAGCGTGGGTAACAGTTGCAAGATGAATCTGTGCTGATAGAAGAATATGTGGAGCGATGGGTAGGCACACAATATGACAGCAAGGATTAGCAATTAACGAGTGCAGATTAGCGATTGTTCAATCCGGATCCAAAGTACAAATCACAGCTGCTGGCTAAGACGTGTCGAGACGTAGCGCAACAAGGTGAAAACAAAGGACGATGGAAAGAACGCACAGAACAAGCAAATAACACGGATTTTTCCTTTTTCCTAAATTTTTCCCTAATTTTTCCAAAAGGCACCGGTGGGAATCAAACTTTTTTATTTTTTCACTATTTTTTTATTATTTTCTCTGAATAAGGATCAAAAAAGATGCAACCACAAAAATTGGCACCTACAACTGAGGTGGGATGTGGTCTACAGAAATATAGCACGTTCTCTGAAAAGCGTGCAAAAACTTTGACAATCTTTTTCTTTATTTTCCTGAATTTTTTTGACAATTTTGATGAAACCAAACAGGGCGAACCAATCTGTTGTTGAGCGTGGGTAACAGTTGCAAGATGAACCTGTGCTGATAGAAGAATATGTGGAGGTACGGGTAGGCACACAATATGACGTCAAGGATTAGCAATTAACGAGTGCAGATTAGCGATTGTTCAATCCGGATCCAAAGTACAAATCACAGCTGCTGGCTAAGACGTGTCAAGACGTAGCGCAACAAGGTGAAAACAAAGGACGATGGAAAGAACGCACAGAACAAGCAAATAACATGGATTTTTCCTTTTTCCTGAATTTTTACCTGATTTTTCCAAAAGGCACCGGTGGGAATCAAACTTTTTTATTTTTTCACTATTTTTTTATTATTTTCTCTAAACAAGGATCAAAAAAGATGCAACCACAAAATTTGGCACCTACAACTGAGGTGGGATGTGGTCTACAGAAATACAGCACGTTCTCTAAAAAGCGTGCAAAAACTTTGATAATCTTTTTCTTTATTTTCCTGAATTTTTTGGCAATTTTGATGAAACCAAACAGGGTGAACCAATCTGTTGTTGAGCGTGTGTAACAGTTGCAAGATGAACTTGTGCTGATAGAAGAATATGTGGAGCTATGGGTAGGTACACAATATGACAGCAAGAATTAGCAATTAACGAGTGCAGATTAGCGATTGTTCAATCCGGATCCAAAGTACAAATCACAGCTGCTGGCTAAGACGTGTCGAGACGTAGCGCAACAAGGTGAAAACAAAGGACGATGGAAAGAACGCACAGAACAAGCAAATAACACGGATTTTTCCTTTTTCCTGAATTTTTCCCTGATTTTTCCAAAAGGCACTGGTGGGAATTAAACTTTTTTATTTTTTCACTATTTTTTTATTATTTTCTCTCAACAAGTATCAAAAAAGATGCAACCACAAAAATTGGCACCTACAACTGAGGTGGGATGTGGTCTACAGAAATACAGCACGTTCTCTAAAAAGCATGCAAAAACTTTGACAATTTTTTTCTTTATTTTCCTGAATTTTTTTGGCAATTTTGATGAAACCAAACAGGGCGAACCAATCTGTTGTTGAGCGTAGGTAACAGTTGCAAGATGAACCTGTGCTGGTAGAAGAATATATGGAGCTATGGGTAGGAACATAATATGACAGAAAGGATTAGCAATTAACAAGTGCAGATTAGCGATTGTTCAATCCGGATCCAAAGTACAAATCCAGCTGCTGGCTAAGACGTGTCGAGACGTAGCGCAACAAGGTGAAAACAAAGGACGATGGAAAGAACGCACAGAACAAGCAAATAACACGGATTTTTCCTTTTTCCTGAATTTTTCCCTGATTTTTCCAAAAGGCACCGGTGGGAATCAAACATTTTTATTTTTTCACCATTCTTTTATTATTTTCTCTCAACAAGGATCAAAAAAGATACAGCCACAAAAATTGGCACCTACAACTGAGGTGGGATGTGGTCTACAGAAATACAGCATGTTCTCTGAAAAGCGTGCAAAAACTTTGACAATTTTTTTCTTTATTTTCCTGAATTCTTTTAGCAATTTTGATGACAAAAAACACGACGAAGCAATCTTTTGTTCAGCGTGGGTAACAGTTACAAGATGAACCTGTGCTGATAGAAGAATATGTGGAGCTATGGGTAGGCACACAATATGACAGCAAGGATTAGCAATTAACGAGCGCAGATTAGCGATTGTTCAATCTGGATCCAAAGTACAAATCACAGCTGCTGGCTAAGACGTGTCGAGACGTAGCGCAACAAGGTGAAAACAAAGGACGATGGAAAGAACGCACAGAACAAGCAAATAACACGGATTTTTCCTTTGTCCTGAATTTTTCCTTGATTTTTTCAAAAGGCACTAGTGGGAATCAAACTTTTTTATTTTTTCACTAGTTTTTTTTTAATTTTCTCTGAACAAGGATCAAAAATGGTGCAACCACAAAAATTGGCACCTACAACTGAGGTGGCATGTGGTCTACACAAATACAACACGTTCTCTGAAAAGCGTGCAAAAACTTTGACAATTTTTTTTCTTTATTTTCCTGAATTTTTTTGGCAATTTTGATGAAACCAAACAGGGCGAACCAATCTGTTGTTGAGCATGGGTAACAGTTGCAAGATGAATCTGTGCTGATAGAAGAATATGTGGAGCGATGGGTAGGCACACAATATGACAGCAAGGATTAGCAATTAACGAGTGCAGATTAGCGATTGTTCAATCTGGATCCAAAGTACAAATCACAGCTGCTGGCTACGACGTGTCGAGACGTAACGCAACAAGGTGAAAACAAAGGACGATGGAAAGAACGCACAGAACAAGCAAGTAACACGGATTTTTCCTTTTTCCTGAATTTTTCCCTGATTTTTCCAAAAGGCACCGGTGGGAATCAAACTTTTTTATTTTTTCACTATTTTTTTGTTATTTTCTCTGAACAAGTATCAAAAAAGATGCAACCACAAAAATTGGGACCTACAACTGAGGTGGGATGTGGTCTACAGAAATACAACATGTTCTCTAAAAAACGTGCAAAAACTTTGATGATTTTTTTCTTTATTTTCCTGAATTTTTTTGGCAATTTTGATGAAACCAAACAGGGCGAACCAATCTGTTGTTGAGCGCAGGTAACAGTTGCAAGATGAACCTGTGCTGGTAGAAGAATATGTAGAGCTATGTGTAGGCACACAATATGACAGCAAGGATTAGCAATTAACGAGTGTAGATTAGCGATTGTTCAATCCGGATCCAAAGTACAAATCACAGCTGCTGGCTAAGACGTGTCGAGACGTAGCGCAACAAGGTGAAAACAAAGGACGATGGAAAGAACGCACAGAACAAGCAAATAACACGGATTTTTCCTTTATCCTGAATTTTTCCCTGATTTTTTCAAAAGGCACTAGTGGGAATCAAACTTTTTTACTTTTTCACTAGTTTTTTTTATAATTTTCTCTGAACAAGGATCAAAAAAGGTGCAACCACAAAAATTGGCACCTACAACTAAGGTGGGATCTGGTCTACACAAATACAACACATTCTCTGAAAACCATGCAAAAACTTTGACAATTTTTTTCTTTATATTCCTGAATTTTTTTGGCAATTTTGATGAAACCAAACAGGGCGAACCAATCTGTTGTTGAGCGTGGGTAACAGTTGCAAGATGAACCTGTGCGGATAGAAAAATATATGGAGCTACGGGTAGGCACACAATATGACAGCAAGGATTAGCAATTAACGAGTGTAGATTAGTGATTGTTCAATCCGAATCCAAAGTACAAATCACAGCTGCTGGCAAAGACGTGTCGAGACGTAGCGCAACAAGGTGAAAACAAAGGACGATGGAAAGAACGCACAGAACAAGCAAATAACATGGATTTTTCTTTTTCCTGAATTTTTACCTGAATTTTCCAAAAGGCACGGGTGGGAATCAAACTTTTTTATTTTTTCACTATTTTTTATTATTTTCTCTGAACAAGGATCAAAAAAGATGCAACCACAAAAATTAGCACCTACAACTGAGGTGGGATGTGGTCTACAGAAATACAGCACGTTCTCTGAAAAGCGTGCAAAAACTTTGACAATCTTTTTCTTTATTTTCCTGAATTTTTTGGCAATTTTGATGAAACCATACAGGGCGAACCAATCTGTTGTTGAGCGTGGGTAACAGTTGCAAGATGAACCTGTGCTGATAGAAGAATATGTGGAGCTATGGGTAGGCACACAATATGACAGCAAGGATTAGCAATTAACGAGTGCACATTAGCGATTGTTCATTCCGGATCCAAAGTATAAATCACAGCTGCTGGCTAAGACGTATCGAGGCGTAGCGCAACAAGGTGAAAACAAAGGACGATGGAAAGAACGCACAGAACAAGCAAATAACACGGATTTTTCCTTTTTCCTGAATTTTTCCCTGATTTTTTCTAAAAGGCACCGGTGGGAATCAAACTTTTTTATTTTTTTACTATTTTTTTATTATTTTCTCTAAACAAGGATCAAAAAAGATGCAACCACAAAAATTGGCACCTACAACTGAGGTGGGATGTGGTCTACAGAAATATAGCACGTTCTCTCAAAAGCGTACAAAAACTTTGACAATTTTTTTCTTTATTTTCCTGAATTTTTTTGGCAATTTTGATGAAACCAAACAGGGCGAACCAATCTGTTGTTGAGCGTGGGTAACAGTTGCAAGATGAACCTGTGCTGATAGAAGAATATGTGGAGCTATGGGTAGGCACACAATATGACAGCAAGGATTAGCAATTAACGAGTGCAGATTAGCGATTGTTCAATCCGGATCCAAAGTACAAATCACAGCTGCTGGCTAAGACGTGTCGAGACGTAGCGCAACAAGGTGAAAACAAAGGACGATGGAAAGAACGCACAGAACAAGCAAATAACACGGATTTTTCCTTTTTCCTAAATTTTTTCCTGATTTTTCCAAAAGGCACGGGTGGGAATCAAACTTTTTTATTTTTTCACTATTTTTTTATTATTTTCTCTGAACAAGTATCAAAAAAGATGCAACCACAAAAATTGGCACCTGCAACTGAGGTGGGATGTGGTCTACAGAAATACAGCACGTTCTCTAAAAAGCGTGCAAAAACTTTAACAATTTTTTTCTTTATTTTCCTGAATTTTTTTGGAAATTTTGATGAAACCAAACAGGGCGAACCAATCTGTAGTTGAGCGTAGGTAACAGTTGCAAGATGAACCTGTGCTGGTAGAAGAATATGTGGAGCTATGGGTAGACACACAATATGACAGTAAGGATTAGCAATTAACGAGTGCAGATTAGCGATTGTTCAATCCGGATCCAAAGTACAAATCCAGCTGCTGGCTAAGACGTGTCGAGACGTAGCGCAACAAGGTGAAAACAAAGGACGATGGAAAGAACGCACAGAACAAGCAAATAACACGGATTTTTCCTTTTTCCTGAATTTTCCCTGATTTTTCCAAAAGGCACCGGTGGGAATCAAACATTTTTATTTTTTCACCATTCTTTTATTATTTCCCCTCAACAAGGATCAAAAAAGATGCAGCCACAAAAATTGGCACCTACAACTGAGGTGGGATGTGGTCTACTGAAATACAGCACGTTCTCTGAAAAGCGTGCAAAAACTTTGACAATTTTTTCTTTATTTTCCTGAATTCTTTTAGCAATTTTGATGGAAAAAAACAAGACGAAGCAATCTGTTGTTGAGCGTGGGTAACAGTTGCAAGATGAACCTGTGCTGATAGAAGAATATGTGGAGCTATGGGTAGGCACACAATATGACAGCAAGGATTAGCAATTAACGAGCGCAGATTAGCGATTGTTCAATCCGGATCCAAAGTACGAATCACAGCTGCTGGCTAAGACGTGTCGAGACGTAGCACAACAAGGTGAAAACAAAAGGGCGATGGAAAGAACGCACAGAACAAGCAAATAACACGGATTTTTCCTTTGTCCTGAATTTTTCCCTGATTTTTTCAAAAGGCACTAGTGGGAATCAAACTTTTTTATTTTTTCACTAGTTTTTTTTATAATTTTCTCTGAACAATGATCAAAAAAGGTGCAACCACAAAAATTGGCACCTACAACTGAGGTGGGATGTGGTCTACACAAATACAGCACGTTCTCTGAAAAGCGTGCAAAAACTTTGACAATTTTTTTTTATTTTTCTGAATTCTTTTAGCAATTTTGATGAAACCAAACTCGACGAAGCAATCTGTTGTTGAGCGTGGGTAACAGTTGCAAGATGAACCTGTGCTGATAGAAGAATATGTGGAGCTATGGGTAGGCACACAATATGACAGCAAGGATTAGCAATTAACGAGCGCAGATTAGCGGTTGTTCAATCCGGATCCAAAGTACAAATCACAACTGCTGGCTAAGACATGTCGAGACGTAGCGCAACAAGGTGAAAACAAAGGACGATGGAAAGAACGCACAAAACAAGCAAATAACATGGATTTTTCCTTTGTCCTGAATTTTTCCTTGATTTTCAAACTTTTTTATTTTTTCACTATTTTTTTATAATTTTCTTTGAACAAGGATAAAAAAAGATGCAACCATAAAAATTGGCACCTACAACTGAGGTGGGATGTGGTCTACAGAAATACAACACTTTCTCTGAAAAGCGTGCAAAAACCTTAACAATTTTTTTCATTATTTTCTTGAATTTTTTGGCACTATTGATGAAACCAAACAGGGCGAACCAATCTGTTGTTGAGCGTTGGTAACAGTTGCAAGATGAACCTGTGCTGATAGAAGAATATGTGGAGCTATGGGTAGGCACACAATATGACAGCAAGGATTAGCAATTAACGAGCGCAGATTAGCGATTGTTCAATCTGGATCCAAAGTACAAATCACAGCTGCTGGCTAAGACGTGTCGAGACGTAGCGCAACAAGGTGAAAACAAAGGACGATGGAAAGAACGCACAGAACAAGCAAATAACACGGATTTTTCCTTTGTCCTGAATTTTTCCTTGATTTTTTCAAAAGGCACTAGTGGGAATCAAACTTTTTTATTTTTTCACTAGTTTTTTTTTAATTTTCTCTGAACAAGGATCAAAAATGGTGCAACCACAAAAATTGGCACCTACAACTGAGGTGGCATGTGGTCTACACAAATACAACACGTTCTCTGAAAAGCGTGCAAAAACTTTGACAATTTTTTTTCTTTATTTTCCTGAATTTTTTTGGCAATTTTGATGAAACCAAACAGGGCGAACCAATCTGTTGTTGAGCATGGGTAACAGTTGCAAGATGAATCTGTGCTGATAGAAGAATATGTGGAGCGATGGGTAGGCACACAATATGACAGCAAGGATTAGCAATTAACGAGTGCAGATTAGCGATTGTTCAATCTGGATCCAAAGTACAAATCACAGCTGCTGGCTACGACGTGTCGAGACGTAACGCAACAAGGTGAAAACAAAGGACGATGGAAAGAACGCACAGAACAAGCAAGTAACACGGATTTTTCCTTTTTCCTGAATTTTTCCCTGATTTTTCCAAAAGGCACCGGTGGGAATCAAACTTTTTTATTTTTTCACTATTTTTTTGTTATTTTCTCTGAACAAGTATCAAAAAAGATGCAACCACAAAAATTGGGACCTACAACTGAGGTGGGATGTGGTCTACAGAAATACAACATGTTCTCTAAAAAACGTGCAAAAACTTTGATGATTTTTTTCTTTATTTTCCTGAATTTTTTTGGCAATTTTGATGAAACCAAACAGGGCGAACCAATCTGTTGTTGAGCGCAGGTAACAGTTGCAAGATGAACCTGTGCTGGTAGAAGAATATGTAGAGCTATGTGTAGGCACACAATATGACAGCAAGGATTAGCAATTAACGAGTGCAGATTAGCGATTGTTCAATCCGGATCCAAAGTACAAATCACAGCTGCTGGCTAAGACGTGTCGAGACGTAGCGCAACAAGGTGAAAACAAAGGACGATGGAAAGAACGCACAGAACAAGCAAATAACACGGATTTTTCCTTTATCCTGAATTTTTCCCTGATTTTTTCAAAAGGCACTTGTGGGAATCAAACTTTTTTACTTTTTCACTAGTTTTTTTATAATTTTCTCTGAACAAGGATCAAAAAAGGTGCAACCACAAAAATTGGCACCTACAACTAAGGTGGGATCTGGTCTACACAAATACAACACATTCTCTGAAAACCATGCAAAAACTTTGACAATTTTTTTCTTTATATTCCTGAATTTTTTTGGCAATTTTGATGAAACCAAACAGGGCGAACCAATCTGTTGTTGAGCGTGGGTAACAGTTGCAAGATGAACCTGTGCGGATAGAAAAATATATGGAGCTACGGGTAGGCACACAATATGACAGCAAGGATTAGCAATTAACGAGTGTAGATTAGTGATTGTTCAATCCGAATCCAAAGTACAAATCACAGCTGCTGGCAAAGACGTGTCGAGACGTAGCGCAACAAGGTGAAAACAAAGGACGATGGAAAGAACGCACAGAACAAGCAAATAACATGGATTTTTCTTTTTCCTGAATTTTTACCTGAATTTTCCAAAAGGCACGGGTGGGAATCAAACTTTTTTATTTTTTCACTATTTTTTATTATTTTCTCTGAACAAGGATCAAAAAAGATGCAACCACAAAAATTAGCACCTACAACTGAGGTGGGATGTGGTCTACAGAAATACAGCACGTTCTCTGAAAAGCGTGCAAAAACTTTGACAATCTTTTTCTTTATTTTCCTGAATTTTTTGGCAATTTTGATGAAACCATACAGGGCGAACCAATCTGTTGTTGAGCGTGGGTAACAGTTGCAAGATGAACCTGTGCTGATAGAAGAATATGTGGAGCTATGGGTAGGCACACAATATGACAGCAAGGATTAGCAATTAACGAGTGCAGATTAGCGATTGTTCATTCCGGATCCAAAGTACAAATCACAGCTGCTGGCTAAGACGTATCGAGACGTAGCGCAACAAGGTGAAAACAAAGGACGATGGAAAGAACGCACAGAACAAGCAAATAACACGGATTTTTCCTTTTTCCTGAATTTTTCCCTGATTTTTTCTAAAAGGCACCGGTGGGAATCAAACTTTTTTATTTTTTTACTATTTTTTTATTATTTTCTCTAAACAAGGATCAAAAAAGATGCAACCACAAAAATTGGCACCTACAACTGAGGTGGGATGTGGTCTACAGAAATATAGCACGTTCTCTCAAAAGCGTACAAAAACTTTGACAATTTTTTTCTTTATTTTCCTGAATTTTTTTGGCAATTTTGATGAAACCAAACAGGGCGAACCAATCTGTTGTTGAGCGTGGGTAACAGTTGCAAGATGAACCTGTGCTGATAGAAGAATATGTGGAGCTATGGGTAGGCACACAATATGACAGCAAGGATTAGCAATTAACGAGTGCAGATTAGCGATTGTTCAATCCGGATCCAAAGTACAAATCACAGCTGCTGGCTAAGACGTGTCGAGACGTAGCGCAACAAGGTGAAAACAAAGGACGATGGAAAGAACGCACAGAACAAGCAAATAACACGGATTTTTCCTTTTTCCTAAATTTTTTCCTGATTTTTCCAAAAGGCACGGGTGGGAATCAAACTTTTTTATTTTTTCACTATTTTTTTATTATTTTCTCTGAACAAGTATCAAAAAAGATGCAACCACAAAAATTGGCACCTGCAACTGAGGTGGGATGTGGTCTACAGAAATACAGCACGTTCTCTAAAAAGCGTGCAAAAACTTTAACAATTTTTTTCTTTATTTTCCTGAATTTTTTTGGAAATTTTGATGAAACCAAACAGGGCGAACCAATCTGTAGTTGAGCGTAGGTAACAGTTGCAAGATGAACCTGTGCTGGTAGAAGAATATGTGGAGCTATGGGTAGACACACAATATGACAGTAAGGATTAGCAATTAACGAGTGCAGATTAGCGATTGTTCAATCCGGATCCAAAGTACAAATCCAGCTGCTGGCTAAGACGTGTCGAGACGTAGCGCAACAAGGTGAAAACAAAGGACGATGGAAAGAACGCACAGAACAAGCAAATAACACGGATTTTTCCTTTTTCCTGAATTTTCCCTGATTTTTCCAAAAGGCACCGGTGGGAATCAAACATTTTTATTTTTTCACCATTCTTTTATTATTTCCCCTCAACAAGGATCAAAAAAGATGCAGCCACAAAAATTGGCACCTACAACTGAGGTGGGATGTGGTCTACAGAAATACAGCACGTTCTCTGAAAAGCGTGCAAAAACTTTGACAATTTTTTCTTTATTTTCCTGAATTCTTTTAGCAATTTTGATGGAAAAAAACAAGACGAAGCAATCTGTTGTTGAGCGTGGGTAACAGTTGCAAGATGAACCTGTGCTGATAGAAGAATATGTGGAGCTATGGGTAGGCACACAATATGACAGCAAGGATTAGCAATTAACGAGCGCAGATTAGCGATTGTTCAATCCGGATCCAAAGTACGAATCACAGCTGCTGGCTAAGACGTGTCGAGACGTAGCACAATAAGGTGAAAACAAAAGGGCGATGGAAAGAACGCACAGAACAAGCAAATAACACGGATTTTTCCTTTGTCCTGAATTTTTCCCTGATTTTTTCAAAAGGCACTAGTGGGAATCAAACTTTTTTATTTTTTCACTAGTTTTTTTTATAATTTTCTCTGAACAATGATCAAAAAAGGTGCAACCACAAAAATTGGCACCTACAACTGAGGTGGGATGTGGTCTACACAAATACAGCACGTTCTCTGAAAAGCGTGCAAAAACTTTGACAATTTTTTTTTATTTTTCTGAATTCTTTTAGCAATTTTGATGAAACCAAACTCGACGAAGCAATCTGTTGTTGAGCGTGGGTAACAGTTGCAAGATGAACCTGTGCTGATAGAAGAATATGTGGAGCTATGGGTAGGCACACAATATGACAGCAAGGATTAGCAATTAACGAGCGCAGATTAGCGGTTGTTCAATCCGGATCCAAAGTACAAATCACAACTGCTGGCTAAGACATGTCGAGACATAGCGCAACAAGGTGAAAACAAAGGACGATGGAAAGAACGCACAAAACAAGCAAATAACATGGATTTTTCCTTTGTCCTGAATTTTTCCTTGATTTTCAAACTTTTTTATTTTTTCACTATTTTTTTATAATTTTCTTTGAACAAGGATAAAAAAAGATGCAACCATAAAAATTGGCACCTACAACTGAGGTGGGATGTGGTCTACAGAAATACAACACTTTCTCTGAAAAGCGTGCAAAAACCTTAACAATTTTTTTCATTATTTTCTTGAATTTTTTGGCACTATTGATGAAACCAAACAGGGCGAACCAATCTGTTGTTGAGCGTTGGTAACAGTTGCAAGATGAACCTGTGCTGATAGAAGAATATGTGGAGCTATGGGTAGGCACACAATATGACAGCAAGGATTAGCAATTAACGAGTGCAGATTAGCAATTGTTCAATCCGGATCCAAAGTACAAATCCAGCTGCTGGCTAAGACGTGTCGAGACGTAGCGCAACAAGGTGAAAACAAAGGACGATGGAAAGAACGCACAGAACAAGCAAATAACACGGATTTTTCCTTTTTCCTGAATTTTTCCCTGATTTTTCCAAAAGGCACCGGTGGGAATCAAACATTTTTATTTTTTCACCATTCTTTTATTATTTTCTCTCAACAAGGATCAAAAAAGATGCAGCCACAAAAATTGGCACCTACAACTGAGGTGGGATGTGGTCTACAGAAATACAGCACGTTCTCTGAAAAGCGTGCAAAAACTTTGACAATTTTTTCTTTATTTTCCTGAATTCTTTTAGCAATTTTGATGAAAAAAAACACGACGAAGCAATCTGTTGTTGAGCGTGGGTAACAGTTGCAAGATGAACCTGTGCTGATAGAAGAATATGTGGAGCTATGGGTAGGCACACAATATGACAGCAAGGATTAGCAATTAACGAGCGGAGATTAGCGATTGTTCAATCCGGATCCAAAGTACGAATCACAGCTGCTGGCTAAGACGTGTCGAGACGTAGCACAACAAGGTGAAAACAAAAGGGCGATGGAAAGAACGCACAGAACAAGCAAATAACACGGATTTTTCCTTTGTCCTGAATTTTTCCCTGATTTTTTCAAAAGGCACTAGTGGGAATCAAACTTTTTTATTTTTTCACTAGTTTTTTTATAATTTTCTCTGAACAAGGATCAAAAAAGGTGCAACCACAAAAATTGGCACCTACAACTGAGGTGGGATGTGGTCTACACAAATACAGCACGTTCTCTGAAAAGCGTGCAAAAACTTTGACAATTTTTTTCTTTATTTTTCTGAATTCTTTTAGCAATTTTGATGAAACCAAACTCGACGAAGCAATCTGTTGTTGAGCGTGGGTAACAGTTGCAAGATGAACCTGTGCTGATAGAAGAATATGTGGAGCTATGGGTAGGCACACAATATGACAGCAAGGATTAGCAATTAACGAGCGCAGATTAGCGGTTGTTCAATCCGGATCCAAAGTACAAATCACAACTGCTGGCTAAGACATGTCGAGACGTAGCGCAACAAGGTGAAAACAAAGGACGATGGAAAGAACGCACAAAACAAGCAAATAACACGGATTTTTCCTTTTTCCTAAATTTTTCCCTGATTTTTCCAAAAGGCACTGGTGGGAATCAAACTTTTTTTATTTTTTCACTATTTTTTTATTATTTTCTCTGAACAAGTATCAAAAAAGATGCAACCACAAAAATTGGCACCTACAACTGAGGTGGGATGTGGTCTACAGAAATACAGCACGTTCTCTAAAAAGCGTGCAAAAACATTGACAATTTTTTTCTTTATTTTCCTGAATTTTTTTGGTAATTTTGATGAAACCAAACAGGGCGAACCAATCTGTAGTTGAGCGTAGGTAACAGTTGCAAGATGAACCTGTGCTGGTAGAAGAATATGTGGAGCTATGGGTAGGCACACAATATGACAGTAAGGATTAGCAATTAACGAGTGCAGATTAGCGATTGTTCAATCCGGATCCAAAGTACAAATCCAGCTGCTGGCTAAGACGTGTCGAGACGTAGCGCAACAAGGTGAAAACAAAGGACGATGGAAAGAACGCACAGAACAAGCAAATAACACGGATTTTTCCTTTTTCCTGAATTTTTCCCTGATTTTTCCAAAAGGCACCGGTGGGAATCAAAAATTTTTATTTTTTCACCATTCTTTTATTATTTCCTCTCAACAAGGATCAAAAAAGATGCAGCCACAAAAATTGGCACCTACAACTGAGGTGGGATGTGGTCTACAGAAATACAGCACGTTCTCTGAAAAGCGTGCAAAAACTTTGACAATTTTTTCTTTATTTTCCTGAATTCTTTTAGCAATTTTGATGAAAAAAAACACGACGACGCAATCTGTTGTTGAGCGTGGGTAACAGTTGCAAGATGAACCTGTGCTGATAGAAGAATATGTGGAGCTATGGGTAGGCACACAATATGACAGCAAGGATTAGCAATTAACGAGCGCAAATTAGCGATTGTTCAATCCGGATCCAAAGTACGAATCACAGCTGCTGGCTAAGACGTGTCGAGACGTAGCACAACAAGGTGAAAACAAAAGGGCGATGGAAAGAACGCACAGAACAAGCAAATAACACGGATTTTTCCTTTGTCCTGAATTTTTCCCTGATTTTTTCAAAAGGCACTAGTGGGAATCAAACTTTTTTATTTTTTCACTAGTTTTTTTATAATTTTCTCTGAACAAGGATCAAAAAAGGTGCAACCACAAAAATTGGCACCTACAACTGAGGTGGGATGTGGTCTACACAAATACAACACGTTCTCTGAAAAGCATGCAAAAACTTTGACAATTTTTTTTTATTTTTCTGAATTCTTTTAGCAATTTTGATGAAACCAAACTCGACGAAGCAATCTGTTGTTGAGCGTGGGTAACAGTTGCAAGATGAACCTGTGCTGATAGAAGAATATGTGGACCTATGGGTCGGCACACAATATGACAGCAAGGATTAGCAATTAACGAGCGTAGATTAGCGGTTGTTCAATCCGGATCCAAAGTACAAATCACAACTGCTGGCTAAGACATGTCGAGACGTAGCGCAACAAGGTGAAAACAAAGGACGATGGAAAGAACGCACAAAACAAGCAAATAACACGGATTTTTCCTTTTTCCTAAATTTTTCCCTGATTTTTCCAAAAGGCACTGGTGGGAATCAAACTTTTTTTATTTTTTCACTATTTTTTTATTATTTTCTCTGAACAAGTATCAAAAAAGATGCAACCACAAAAATTGGCACCTACAACTGAGGTGGGATGTGGTCTACAGAAATACAGCACGTTCTCTAAAAAGCGTGCAAAAACATTGACAATTTTTTTCTTTATTTTCCTGAATTTTTTTGGTAATTTTGATGAAACCAAACAGGGCGAACCAATCTGTAGTTGAGCGTAGGTAACAGTTGCAAGATGAACCTGTGCTGGTAGAAGAATATGTGGAGCTATGGGTAGGCACACAATATGACAGTAAGGATTAGCAATTAACGAGTGCAGATTAGCGATTGTTCAATCCGGATCCAAAGTACAAATCCAGCTGCTGGCTAAGACGTGTCGAGACGTAGCGCAACAAGGTGAAAACAAAGGACGATGGAAAGAACGCACAGAACAAGCAAATAACACGGATTTTTCCTTTTTCCTGAATTTTTCCCTGATTTTTCCAAAAGGCACCGGTGGGAATCAAAAATTTTTATTTTTTCACCATTCTTTTATTATTTCCTCTCAACAAGGATCAAAAAAGATGCAGCCACAAAAATTGGCACCTACAACTGAGGTGGGATGTGGTCTACAGAAATACAGCACGTTCTCTGAAAAGCGTGCAAAAACTTTGACAATTTTTTCTTTATTTTCCTGAATTCTTTTAGCAATTTTGATGAAAAAAAAACACGACGACGCAATCTGTTGTTGAGCGTGGGTAACAGTTGCAAGATGAACCTGTGCTGATAGAAGAATATGTGGAGCTATGGGTAGGCACACAATATGACAGCAAGGATTAGCAATTAACGAGCGCAAATTAGCGATTGTTCAATCCGGATCCAAATTACGAATCACAGCTGCTGGTTAAGACGTGTCGAGACGTAGCACAACAAGGTGAAAACAAAAGGGCGATGGAAAGAACGCACAGAACAAGCAAATAACACGGATTTTTCCTTTGTCCTGAATTTTTCCCTGATTTTTTCAAAAGGCACTAGTGGGAATCAAACTTTTTTATTTTTTCACTAGTTTTTTTTATAATTTTCTCTGAACAAGGATCAAAAAAGGTGCAACCACAAAAATTGGCACCTACAACTGAGGTGGGATGTGGTCTACACAAATACAACACATTCTCTGAAAAGCGTGCAAAAACTTTGACAATTTTTTTTATTTTTCTGAATTCTTTTAGCAATTTTGATGAAACCAAACTCGACGAAGCAATCTGTTGTTGAGCGTGGGTAACAGTTGCAAGATGAACCTGTGCTGATAGAAGAATATGTGGACCTATGGGTCGGCACACAATATGACAGCAAGGATTAGCAATTAACGAGCGCAGATTAGCGGTTGTTCAATCCGGATCCAAAGTACAAATCACAACTGCTGGCTAAGACATGTCGAGACGTAGCGCAACAAGGTGAAAACAAAGG
Source organism: Saccharum spontaneum (assembly GCA_022457205.1). Taxonomy (NCBI): domain Eukaryota; kingdom Viridiplantae; phylum Streptophyta; class Magnoliopsida; order Poales; family Poaceae; genus Saccharum; species Saccharum spontaneum. Next base: position 907,445 of record CM039603.1, read on the forward strand.
ACGATGGAAAGAACGCACAAAACAAGCAAATAACACGGATTTTTCCTTTGTCCTGAATTTTTCCTTGATTTTCAAACTTTTTTATTTTTTCACTATTTTTTTTATAATTTTCTTTGAACAAGGATAAAAAAAGATGCAACCATAAAAATTGGCACCTACAACTGAGGTGGGATGTGGTCTACAGAAATACAACACTTTCTCTGAAAAGCGTGTAAAAACCTTAACAATTTTTTTCATTATTTTCTTGAATTTTTTGGCACTATTGATGAAACCAAACAGGGCGAACCAATCTGTTGTTGAGCGTTGGTAACAGTTGCAAGATGAACCTGTGCTGATAGAAGAATATGTGGAGCTATGGGTAGGCACACAATATGACAGCAAGGATTAGCAATTAACGAGTGCAGATTAGCGATTGTTCAATCCGGATCCAAAGTACAAATCCAGCTGCTGGCTAAGACGTGTCGAGACGTAGCGCAACAAGGTGAAAACAAAGGACGATGGAAAGAACACACAGAACAAGCAAATAACACGGATTTTTCCTTTTTCTTGAATTTTTCCCTGATTTTTCCAAAAGGCACCGGTGGGAATCAAACATTTTTATTTTTTCACCATTCTTTTATTATTTCCTCTCAACAAGGATCAAAAAAGATGCAGCCACAAAAATTGGCACCTACAACTGAGGTGGGATGTGGTCTACAGAAATACAGCACGTTCTCTGAAAAGCGTGCAAAAACTTTGACAATTTTTTCTTTATTTTCCTGAATTCTTTTAGCAATTTTGATGAAAAAAAACACGACGAAGCAATCTGTTGTTGAGCGTGGGTAACAGTTGCAAGATGAACCTGTGCTGATAGAAGAATATGTGGAGCTATGGGTAGGCACACAATATGACAGCAAGGATTAGCAATTAACGAGCGCAGATTAGCGATTGTTCAATCCGGATCCAAAGTACGAATCACAGCTGCTGGCTAAGACGTGTCGAGACGTAGCAGAACAAGGTGAAAACAAAAGGGCGATGGAAAGAACGGACAGAACATGCAAATAACACGGATTTTTCCTTTGTCCTGAATTTTTCCCTGGTTTTTTCAAAAGGCACTAGTGGGAATCAAACTTTTTATTTTTTCACTAGTTTTTTTATAATTTTCTCTGAACAAGGATCAAAAAAGGTGCAACCACAAAAATTGGCACCTACAACTGAGGTGGGATGTGGTCTACAGAAATACAGCACGTTCTCTGAAAAGCGTGCAAAAACTTTGACAATTTTTTCTTTATTTTCCTGAATTCTTTTAGCAATTTTGATGAAAAAAAACACGACGAAGCAATCTGTTGTTGAGCGTGGGTAACAGTTGCAAGATGAACCTGTGCTGATAGAAGAATATGTGGAGCTATGGGTAGGCACACAATATGACAGCAAGGATTAGCAATTAACGAGCGCAGATTAGCGATTGTTCAATCCGGATCCAAAGTACGAATCAAAGCTGCTGGCTAAGACGTGTCGAGACGTAGCACAACAAGGTGAAAACAAAAGGGCGAAGGAAAGAACGCACAGAACAAGCAAATAACATGGATTTTTCCTTTGTCCTGAATTTTTCCCTGATTTTTTCAAAAGGCACTAGTGGGAATCAAACTTTTTTATTTTTTCACTAGTTTTTTTTATAATTTTCTCTGAACAAGGATCAAAAAAGGTGCATCCACAAAAATTGGCACCTACAACTGAGGTGGGATGTGGTCTACACAAATACAGCACGTTCTCTGAAAAGCGTGCAAAAACTTTGACAATTTTTTTCTTTATTTTTCTGAATTCTTTTAGCAATTTTGATGAAACCAAACTCGACGAAGCAATCTGTTGTTGAGCGTGGGTAACAGTTGCAAGATGAACCTGTGCTGATAGAAGAATATGTGGAGCTATGGGTAGGCACACAATATGACAGCAAGGATTAGCAATTAACGAGCGCAGATTAGCGGTTGTTCAATCCGGATCCTAAGTACAAATCACAACTGCTGGCTAAGACATGTCGAGACGTAGCGCAACAAGGTGAAAACAAAGGACGATGGAAAGAACGCACAAAACAAGCAAATAACACGGATTTTTCCTTTGTCCTGAATTTTTCCTTGAGTTTCAAACTTTTTTATTTTTTCACTATTTTTTTATAATTTTCTTTGAACAAGGATAAAAAAAGATGCAACCACAAAAATTGGCACCTACAACTGAGGTGGGATGTGGTCTACAGAAATACAGCACTTTCTCTGAAAAGCGTGCAAAAACCTTAACAATTTTTTTCATTATTTTCTTGAATTTTTTGGCACTATTGATGAAACCAAACAGGGCGAACCAATCTGTTGTTGAGCGTTGGTAACAGTTGCAAGATGAACCTGTGCTGATAGAAGAATATGTGGAGCTATGGGTAGGCACACAATATGACAGCAAGGATTAGCAATTAACGAGTGCAGATTAGCGATTGTTCAATCCGGATCCAAAGTACAAATCACAGCTGCTGGCTAAGACGTGTCGAGACGTAGCGCAACAAGGTGAAAACAAAGGACGATGGAAAGAACGTAGAGAACAAGCAAATAACACAGATTTTTCTATTTTCCTAAATTTTTCCCTGATTTTTCCAAAGGCACTCATGGGAATCAAACTTTTTTTATTTTTTCAATAGTTTTTTATAATTTTCCCTGAACAAGGACCAAAAAAGATGCAACCACAAAAATTGGCACCTACAACTGAGGTGGGATGTGGTCTACAGAAATATAGCACGTTCTCTGAAAAGCGTGCAAAAACTTTAACAATTTTTTTCTTTATTTTCCTTAATTTTTTTTGGCAATTTTGATGAAACCAAACAGGGCGAACCAATCTGTTGTTGAGCGTGTAACAGTTGCAAGATGAACCTGTGCTGATAGAAGAATATGTGGAGCTATGGGTAGGCACACAATATGACAGCAAGGATTAGTAATTAACAAGTGCAGATTAGCAATTGTTCAATCCGGATCCAAAGTACAAATCACAGCTACTGGCTAAGACGTGTCGAGACGTAGCGCAACAAGGTGAAAACAAAGGACGATGGAAAGAACACACAGAACAAGCAAATAACACGGATTTTTCCTTTTTCCAGAATTTTTCCCTGATATTTCCAAAAGGCACTAGTGGGAATCAAACTTTTTTATTTTTTCACTATTTTTTTATAATTTTCTCTAAACAAGGACCAAAAAAGATGCAACCACAAAAATTGGCACCTACAACTGAGGTGGGATGTGGTCTACAGAAATATAGCACGTTCTCTGAAAAGCATGCACAAACTTTGACAATCTAATTATTTTATTTTCCTAAATTTTTTTTGGCAATTTTAATGAAACCAAACAGGGCGAAGCAATCTGTTGTTGAGCGTGGGTAATAGTTGCAAGATGAACCTGTGCTTGTAGAAGAATATGTGTAGCTATTGGTAGGCACATAATATGACAGCAATGATTAGCAATTAACGAGTGCAGATTAGCGATTGTTTCATCCGGATCCAAAGTACAAATCACAGCTGCTGGCTAAGACGTGTCGAGACGTAGGGCAACAAGGTGAAAACAAAGCACGATGGAAAGAACGCACAGAACAAGCATATAACATGGATTTTTCCTTTTTCCTGAATTTTTCCCTGATTTTTCCAAAAGGCACTGGTGGGAATCAAACTTTTTTATTTTTTCACTATTTTTTTATTATTTTCTCTTAACAAGTATCAAAAAAGATGGAACCACCAAAATTGGCACCTACAACTATGGTTGGATGTGGTCTACAGAAATACAGCACGTTCTCTGAAAAGCGTGCAAAAACTATGACAATTTTTTTCTTTATTTTCCTAAATTTTTTTGGCTATTTTGATGAAACCAAACAGGGCGAATCAATCTGTTGTTGAGCGTGGGTAACAATTGCAAGATGAACCTGTGCTGATAGAAGAATATGTAGAGCTATGGGAAGGCACACAATATGACAGCAAGGATTAGCAATTATCGAGTGCAGATTAGCGATTGTTCAATCCGGATCCAAAGTACAAATCACAGCTGCTGGCCAAGACGGTCGAGACGTAGCGCAACAAGGTGAAAACAAAGGACGATGGAAAGAACGCACAAAACAAGCAAATAACAAGGATTTTTCCTTTTTCCTGAATTTTTCGCTGATTTTTCCAAAAGGCACTATTGGTAATCAAACTTTTTTATTTTTTCACTATTTTTTTATTATTTTCTCTGAATAAGTATAAAAAAAGATGCAACCACAAAAATTGGCACCTACAACTGAGGTGGGATGTGGTCTACAGAAATACAGCACGTTCTCTAAAAAGCGTGCAAAAACTTTGACAATTTTTTCTTTATTTTCCTGAATTTTTTTGGTAATTTTGATGAAACCAAACAGGGCGAACCAATCTGTTGTTGAGCGTAGGTAACAGTTGCAAGATGAACCTGTGCTGGTAGAATAATATGTGGAGCTATAGGTAGGCACACAATATGACAGCAAGGATTAGCAATTAACGAGTGCAGATTAGCGATTGTTCAATCCGAATCCAAAGTACAAATCCAGCTGCTGGCTAAGACGTGTCGAGACGTAGCGCAACAAGGTGAAAACAAAGGACGATGGAAAGAACGCACAGAACAAGCAAATAACACGGATTTTTCCTTTTTCCTGAATTTTTCCCTGATTTTTCCAAAAGGCACCGGTGGGAATCAAACATTTTTATTTTTTCACCATTCTTTTATTATTTTCTCTCAACAAGGATCAAAAAAGATGCAGCCACAAAAATTGGCACCTACAACTGAGGTGGGATGTGGTCTACAGAAATACAGCACGTTCTCTGAAAAGCGTGCAAAAACTTTGACAATTTTTTTCTTTATTTTCCTGAATTCTTTAGCAATTTTGATGAAAAAAAACACGACGAAGCAATCTGTTGTTGAGCGTGGGTAACAGTTGCAAGATGAACCTGTGCTGATAGAAGAATATGTGGAGCTATGGGTAGGCACACAATATGATAGCAAGGATTAGCAATTAACGAGCGCAGATTAGCGATTGTTCAATCCGGATCCAAAGTACGAATCACAGCTGCTCGCTAAGACGTGTCGAGACGTAGCGCAACAAGGTGAAAACAAAAGGACGATGGAAAGAACGCACAAAACAAGCAAATAACACGGATTTTTCCTTTGTCCTGAATTTTTCCTTGAGTTTCAAACTTTTTTATTTTTTCACTATTTTTTTATAATTTTCTTTGAACAAGGATAAAAAAAGATGCAACCACAAAAATTGGCACCTACAACTGAGGTGGGATGTGGTCTACAGAAATACAGCACTTTCTCTGAAAAGCGTGCAAAAACCTTAACTATTTTTTTCATTATTTTCTTGAATTTTTTGGCACTATTGATGAAACCAAACAGGGCGAACCAATCTGTTGTTGAGCGTTGGTAACAGTTGCAAGATGAACCTGTGCTGATAGAAGAATATGTGGAGCTATGGGTAGGCACACAATATGACAGCAAGGATTAGCAATTAACGAGTGCAGATTAGCGATTGTTCAATCCGGATCCAAAGTACAAATCACAGCTGCTGGCTAAGACGTGTCGAGACGTAGCGCAACAAGGTGAAAACAAAGGACGATGGAAAGAACGTAGAGAACAAGCAAATAACACAGATTTTTCTATTTTCCTAAATTTTTCCTTGATTTTTCCAAAAGGCACTCATGGGAATCAAACTTTTTTTATTTTTTCAATAGTTTTTTATAATTTTCCCTGAACAAGGACCAAAAAAGATGCAACCACAAAAATTGGCACCTACAACTGAGGTGGGATGTGGTCTACAGAAATATAGCACGTTCTCTGAAAAGCGTGCAAAAACTTTAACAATTTTTTTCTTTATTTTCCTTAATTTTTTTTGGCAATTTTGATGAAACCAAACAGGGCGAACCAATCTGTTGTTGAGCGTGTAACAGTTGCAAGATGAACCTGTGCTGATAGAAGAATATGTGGAGCTATGGGTAGGCACACAATATGACAGCAAGGATTAGTAATTAACAAGTGCAGATTAGCAATTGTTCAATCCGGATCCAAAGTACAAATCACAGCTACTGGCTAAGACGTGTCGAGACGTAGCGCAACAAGGTGAAAACAAAGGACGATGGAAAGAACACACAGAACAAGCAAATAACACGGATTTTTCCTTTTTCCAGAATTTTTCCCTGATATTTCCAAAAGGCACTAGTGGGAATCAAACTTTTTTATTTTTTCACTATTTTTTTATAATTTTCTCTAAACAAGGACCAAAAAAGATGCAACCACAAAAATTGGCACCTACAACTGAGGTGGGATGTGGTCTACAGAAATACAGCACGTTCTCTGAAAAGCGTGCAAAAACTTTGACAATCTTTTTCTTTATTTTTCTGAATTTTTTTGGTAATTTTGATGAAACCAAACAGGGCGAAGCAATCTGTTGTTGAGCGTGGGTAATAGTTGCAAGATGAACCTGTGCTTGTAGAAGAATATGTGTAGCTATTGGTAGGCACATAATATGACAGCAAGGATTAGCAATTAACGAGTGCAGATTAGCGATTGTTTCATCCGGATCCAAAGTACAAATCACAGCTGCTGGCTAAGACGTGTCGAGACGTAGGGCAACAAGGTGAAAACAAAGCACGATGGAAAGAACGCACAGAACAAGCATATAACATGGATTTTTCCTTTTTCCTGAATTTTTCCCTGATTTTTCCAAAAGGCACTGGTGGGAATCAAACTTTTTTATTTTTTCACTATTTTTTTATTATTTTCTCTTAACAAGTATCAAAAAAGATGGAACCACCAAAATTGGCACCTACAACTATGGTTGGATGTGGTCTACAGAAATACAGCACGTTCTCTGAAAAGCGTGCAAAAACTATGACAATTTTTTTTCTTTATTTTCCTAAATTTTTTTGGCTATTTTGATGAAACCAAACAGGGCGAATCAATCTGTTGTTGAGCGTGGGTAACAATTGCAAGATGAACCTGTGCTGATAGAAGAATATGTAGAGCTATGGGTAGGCACACAATATGACAGCAAGGATTAGCAATTATCGAGTGCAGATTAGCGATTGTTCAATCCGGATCCAAAGTACAAATCACAGCTGCTGGCCAAGACGGTCGAGACGTAGCGCAACAAGGTGAAAACAAAGGACGATGGAAAGAACGCACAAAACAAGCAAATAACAAGGATTTTTCCTTTTTCCTGAATTTTTCGCTGATTTTTCCAAAAGGCACTATTGGTAATCAAACTTTTTTATTTTTTCACTATTTTTTTATTATTTTCTCTGAATAAGTATAAAAAAAGATGCAACCACAAAAATTGGCACCTACAACTGAGGTGGGATGTGGTCTACAGAAATACAGCACGTTCTCTAAAAAGCGTGCAAAAACTTTGACAATTTTTTCTTTATTTTCCTGAATTTTTTTGGTAATTTTGATGAAACCAAACAGGGCGAACCAATCTGTTGTTGAGCGTAGGTAACAGTTGCAAGATGAACCTGTGCTGGTAGAATAATATGTGGAGCTATAGGTAGGCACACAATATGACAGCAAGGATTAGCAATTAACGAGTGCAGATTAGCGATTGTTCAATCCGAATCCAAAGTACAAATCCAGCTGCTGGCTAAGACGTGTCGAGACGTAGCGCAACAAGGTGAAAACAAAGGACGATGGAAAGAACGCACAGAACAAGCAAATAACACGGATTTTTCCTTTTTCCTGAATTTTTCCCTGATTTTTCCAAAAGGCACCGGTGGGAATCAAACATTTTTATTTTTTCACCATTCTTTTATTATTTTCTCTCAACAAGGATCAAAAAAGATGCAGCCACAAAAATTGGCACCTACAACTGAGGTGGGATGTGGTCTACAGAAATACAGCACGTTCTCTGAAAAGCGTGCAAAAACTTTGACAATTTTTTTCTTTATTTTCTTGAATTCTTTTAGCAATTTTGATGAAAAAAAACACGACGAAGCAATCTGTTGTTGAGCGTGGGTAACAGTTGCAAGATGAACCTGTGCTGATAGAAGAATATGTGGAGCTATGGGTAGGCACACAATATGATAGCAAGGATTAGCAATTAACGAGCGCAGATTAGCGATTGTTCAATCCGGATCCAAAGTACGAATCACAGCTGCTGGCTAAGACGTGTCGAGACGTAGCGCAACAAGGTGAAAACAAAAGGACGATGGAAAGAACGCACAGAACAAGCAAATAACACGGATTTTTCCTTTGTCCTGAATTTTTCCCTGATTTTTTCAAAAGGCACTAGTGGGAATCAAACTTTTTTATTTTTTCACTAGTTTTTTTTTATAATTTTCTCTGAACAAAGATAAAAAAAGGTGCAACCACAAAAATTGGCACCTACAACTGAGGTGGGATGTGGTCTACACAAATACAGCACGTTCTCTGAAAAGCGTGCAAAAACTTTGACAATTTTTTTCTTTATTTTTCTGAATTCTTTTAGCAATTTTGATGAAACCAAACTCGACGAAGCAATCTGTTGTTGAGCATGGGTAACAGTTGCAAGATGAACCTGTGCTGATAGAAGAATATGTGGAGCTATGGGTAGGCACACAATATGACAGCAAGGATTAGCAATTAACGAGCGTAGATTAGCGGTTGTTCAATCCGGATCCAAAGTACAAATCACAACTGCTGGCTAAGACATGTCGAGGCGTAGCGCAACAAGGTGAAAACAAAGGACGATGGAAAGAACGCACAAAACAAGCAAATAACACGGATTTTTCCTTTGTCCTGAATTTTTCCTTGATTTTCAAATTTTTTATTTTTTCACTATTTTTTTATAATTTTCTTTGAACAAGGATAAAAAAAGATGCAACCACAAAAATTGGCACCTACAACTGAGGTGGGATGTGGTCTACAGAAATACAGCACTTTCTCTGAAAAGCGTGCAAAAACCTTAACAATTTTTTTCATTATTTTCTTGAATTTTTTGGCACTATTGATGAAACCAAACCGGGCGAACCAATCTGTTGTTGAGCGTTGGTAACAGTTGCAAGATGAACCTGTGCTGATAGAAGAATATGTGGAGCTAGGGTAGGCACACAATATGACAGCAAGGATTAGCAATTAACGAGTGCAGATTAGCGATTGTTCAATCCGGATCCAAAGTACAAATCACAGCTGCTGGCTAAGACGTGTCGAGACGTAGCGCAACAAGGTGAAAACAAAGGACGATGAAAAGAACATAGAGAACAAGCAAATAACATAGATTTTTCTATTTTCCTAAATTTTTCCCTGAATTTTCCAAAAGGCACTCATGGGAATCAAACTTTTTTTATTTTTTCACTAGTTTTTTGTAATTTTCCCTGAACAAGGACCAAAAAAGATGCAACCACAAAAATTGGCACCTACAACTGAGGTGGGATGTGGTCTACAGAAATATAGCACGTTCTCTGAAAAGCGTGCAAAAACTTTAACAATTTTTTTTTTATTTTCCTTAATTTTTTTTGGCAATTTTGATGAAACCAAACAGGGCGAACCAATCTGTTGTTGAGCGTGTGTAACAGTTGCAAGATGAACCTGTGCTGATAGAAGAATATGTGGAGCTATGGGTAGGCACACAATATGACATCAAGGATTAGTAATTAACAAGTGCAGATTAGCAATTGTTCAATCCGGGTCCAAAGTACAAATCACAGCTGCTGGCTAAGACGTGTCGAGACGTAGCGCAACAAGGTGAAAACAAAGGACAATGGAAAGAACGCACAGAACAAGCAAATAACATGGATTTTTCCTTTTTCCAGAATTTTTCCCTGATATTTCCAAAAGGCACAGGTGGGAATCAAACTTTTTTATTTTTTTCACTATTTTTTTTATAATTTTTTCTGAACAAGGACCAAAAAAGATGCAACCACAAAAATTGGCACCTACAACAGAGGTGGGATGTGGTCTACAGAAATATAGCACGTTCTCTGAAAAGCGTGCAAAAACTTTGACAATTTTTTTTCTTTATTTTCCTGAATTTTTTTGACAATTTTGATGAAACCAAACTGGGCGAAGCAATCTGCTGTTGAGCGTGGGTAACAGTTGCTAGATGAACCTGTACTGACAGAAGAATATATGGAGCTATGGGTAGGCACACAATATGACAACAAGGATTAGCAATTAACGAGTGCAGATTAGCGATTGTTCAATCCGGATCCAAAGTACAAATCACAGCTGCTGGCTAAGACGTATCGAGACGTAGCGCAACAAGGTGAAAACAAAGGACGATGGAAAGAACGCACAGAACAAGCAAATAACACGAATTTTTCCTTTTTTCTGAATTTTTCCCTGATTTTTCCAAGAGGCACAGGTGGGAATCAAACTTTTTTATTTTTTCACTATTTTTTTATTATTTTCTCTGAACAAGGATAAAAAAAGATGCAACCACAAAAATTGGCACCTACAACTGAGGTGGGATGTGAATTACAGAAATACAGCACGTTCTCTGAAAAGCGTGCAAAAACTTTGATAATTTTTTTCTTTATTTTTCAGAATTTTTTTGGTAATTTTGATGCAACCAAACGGGGCGAAGCAATCTGTTGTTGAGCGTGGGTAACAGTTGCAAGATGAACCAGTGCTGATAGAAGAATATGTGGAGCTATGGGTAGTCACACAATATGACAGCAAGGATTAGCAATTAACGAGTGCAGATTAGCGATTGTTCAATCCGGACCCAAAGTACAAATTATAGCTGCTGGCTAAGACATGTCGAGACGTAGCGCAACAAGGTGAAAACAAAGGACGATGGAAAGAACGCACAGAACAAGCAAATAACACGGATTTTTCCTGTTTTCTGAAATTTTCCCTGATTTTTTCAAAAGGCACTGGTGGGAATCAAACTTTTTTATTTTTTTCACTATTTTTTTATTATTTTCTCTGAACAAGGATAAAAAAAGATGCAATCACAACAATTGGCACCTACAACTGAGGTGGGATGTGGTCTACAGAAATAAAGCACGTTCTCTGAAAAGCGTGCAAAAACTTTGACAATTTTTTTCTTTATTTTCCTGAATTTTTTTGGCAATTTTGATGAAACCAAACTGGGCGAAGCAATCTGTTGTTGAGCGTGGGTAACAGTTGCAAGATGAACCTGTGCTGATAGAAGAATATGTGGACCTATGGGTAGGCACACAATATGACAGCAAGGATTAGCAATTAACGAGTGCAGATTAGCGTTTGTTCAATCCGGATCCAAAGTACAAATCACAGCTGCTGGCTAAGATGTGTCGAGACGTAGCGCAACAAGGTGAAAACAAAGGACGATGGAAAGAACGCAGAGAACAAGCAAATAACACAGATTTTTCCTGTTTTCTGAAATTTTCCCTGATTTTTTCAAAAGGCACTGGTGGGAATCAAACTTTTTTATTTTTTCACTATTTTTTTATTATTTTCTCTGAACAAGGATAAAAAAAAGATGCAATCACAACAATTGGCACCTACAACTGAGGTGGGATGTGGTCTACAGAAATAAAGCACGTTCTCTGAAAAGCGTGCAAAAACTTTGACAATTTTTTTCTTTATTTTCCTGAATTTTTTTGGCAATTTTGATGAAACCAAACTGGGCGAAGCAATCTGTTGTTGAGCGTGGGTAACAGTTGCAAGATGAACCTGTGCTGATAGAAGAATATGTGGACCTATGGGTAGGCACACAATATGACAGCAAGGATTAGCAATTAACGAGTGTAGATTAGCGATTGTTCAATCCGGATCCACAGTACAAATCACAGCTGCTGGCTAAGACGTGTCGAGACGTAGCGCAACAAGGTGAAAACAAAGGACGATGGAAAGAACGCACAGAACAAGCAAATAACACGGATTTTTCCTTTTTTCTGAATTTTTCCCTGATTTTTCCAAAAGCCACTAGTGGGTATGAAAATTTTTTATTTTTTCACTATTTTTTTATAATTTTCTCTGAACAAGGACCAAAAAATATGCAACCACAAAAATTGGCACCTATAACTGAGGTGGGATGTGGTCTGCAGAAATAAAGCACGTTCTCTGAAAAGCGTGCAAAAACTTTGACAATTTTTTTCTTTATTTTCATGAATTTTTTTGGCGATTTTGATGACACCAAATAGGGCGAACCAATCTGTTGTTGAGTGTGGGTAACAGTTGCAAGATGAACCTGTGCTGATAGAAGAATATGTGGAGCTATGGGTAGGCACATAATATGACAGCAAGGATTAGCAATAAAAGAGTGCAGATTAGCGATTGTTCAATCCAGATCCAAAGTACAAATCACAGCTCCTGGCTAAGACGTGTCGAGCCGTAGCATAACAAGGTGAAAACAAAGGATGATGGAAAGAACGCACAGAACAAGCAAATAACACAGATTTTTCCTTTTTTGCTAATTTTTTCCCTGATTTTTCCAAAAGGCACTAGTGGGAATCTAACTTTTTTATTTTTTCACTATTTTTTTATAATTTTCTCTGAACAAGGACCAAAAAATATGCAACCACAAAAATTGGCACCTATAACTGAGGTGGGATGTGGTCTATAGAAATAAAGCACATTCTCTGAAAAGCGTGCAAAAACTTTGATAATTTTTTTTCTTTATTTTCATGAATTTTTTTGGCGATTTTGATGAAACCAAATAGGGCGAACCAATCTGTTGTTGAGCGTGGGTAACAGTTGTAAGATGAACCTGTGCTGATAGAAGAATATGTGGAGCTATGGGTAGGCACATAATATGACAGCAAGGATTAGCAATAAAAGAGTGCAGATTAGCGATTGTTCAATCCGGATCCAAAGTACAAATCACAGCTGCTGGCTAAGACGTGTCGAGACGTAGCGCAACAAGGTGAAAACAAAGGCCGATGAAAAGAACGCACAGAACAAGCAAATAACACGGATTTTTCCTTTTTTCCTGAATATTTCCCTGATTTTTCCAAAAGGCACCGGTGGGAATCAAACTTTTTTATTTTTTTCACTATTTTTTTATTATTTTCTCTGAACAAGGTTCAAAAAAGATGCAACCACAAAAATTGGCACCTACAACTGAGGTGGGATGTGGTCTACAGAAATACAGCACATTCTCTGAAAAGCATGCAAAAACTTTGATAATTTTTTTTCTTTATTTTCCTGAATTTTTTTGGCAATTTTGATGAAACCAAACTAGGCGAACCAATCTGTTGTTGAGCGTGGGTAACAGTTGCAAGATGAACCTGTGCTGATAGAAGAATATGTAGAGTTATGGGAAGGCACACAACATGACAGCAAGGATTAGCAATTAACGAGCGCAGATTAGCGACTGTTCAATCCGGATCTAAAGTAGAAACCACAGCTGCTGGCTAAGACGTGTCGAGACGTAGCGCAACAAGGTGAAAACAAAGGACGATGGAAAAACACACAGAACAAGCAAATAACATGGATTTTTCCTTTTTTTCCTGAATTTTTCCCTGATTTTTCCAAAAGGCACCGGTGGGAATCAAACTTTTTTATTTTTTCACTATTTTTTTATTATTTTCTCTGAACAAGGATCAAAAAAGATGCAACCACAAATATTGGCACCTATAACTGAGGTGGGATGTGGTCTACAGAAATATAGCACGTTCTCTGAAAAGCGTGCAAAAACTTTGACAATTTTTTTATTTATTTTCCTGAATTTTTTGGTAATTTTGATGAAACCAAACAGGGCGAAGCAATCTGTTGTTGAGGATGGGTAACAGTTGCAAGATGAACCTGTGCTGATAGAAGAATATGTGGAGCTATTGGTAGGCACACAATATGACAGCAAGGATTAGCAATTAACGAGTGCAGATTAGCGATTGTTCAATCCGGATCCAAAGTACAAATCACAGCTGCTGGCTAAGACGTGTCGAGACGTAGCGCAACAAGGTGAAAACAAAGGACGATGGAAAGAACACACAGAACAAGCAAATAACACGGATTTTTCTTTTTTCCTGAATTTTTCCCTGATTTCTCCAAAAGGCACTCGTGGGAATCAAACTTTTTTATTTTTTCACTATTTTTTTATAATTTTCTCTTAACAAGGACCAAAAAAGATGCAACTACAAAAATTGGCACCTACAACTGAGGTGGGATGTGGTCTACAGAAATATAGCACGTTCTCTGAAAAGCGTGCAAAAACTTTGACAATTTTTTTCTTTATTTTCCTGAATTTTTTTGGCAATTTTGATGAAACCAAACTGGGCGAAGCAATCTGTTGTTGAGCGTGGGTAACAGTTGCAAGATGAACCTGTGCTGATAGAAGAATATGTGGAGCTATGGGTAGGCACACAATATGACAGCAAGGATTAGCAATTAACGAGTGCAGATTAGCGATTGTTCAATCCGGATCCAAAGTACAAATCACAGCTGCTGGCTAAGACGTGTCGAGACGTAGCGCAACAAGGTGAAAACAAAGAACGATGGAAAGAACGCACAGAACAAGCAAATAACATGGATTTTGACTTTTTTCCGAATTTTTCCCTGATTTTTCCAAAAGCCACTTGTGGGAATCAAACTTTTTTATTTTTTCACTATTTTTTTTCTCCGAACAAGGATAAAAAAGATACAACCACAAAAATTGGCACCTACAACTGAGGTGGAATGTGAATTACAGAAATACAGCACGTTCTCTGAAAAGCATGCAAAAACTTTGATAATTTTTTTCTTTATTTTTTAGAATTTTTTTGGTAATTTTGATGCAACCAAACGGGGCGAAGCAATCTGTTGTTGAGCGTGGGTAACAGTTGCAAGATGAACCAGTGCTGATAGAAGAATATGTGGAGCTGTGGGTAGGCACACAATATGACAGCAAGGATTAGCAATTAACGAGTGCAGATTAGCGATTGTTCAATCCGGACCCAAAGTACAAATCATAGCTGCTGGCTAAGACATGTCGAGACGTAGCGCAACAAGGTGAAAACAAAGGACGATGGAAAGAACGCACAGAACAAGCAAATAACACGGATTTTTCCTGTTTTCTGAAATTTTCCCTGATTTTTTCAAAAGGCACCGGTGGGAATCAAACTTTTTTATTTTTTCACTATTTTTTTATTATTTTCTCTGAACAAGGATAAAAAAAAGATGCAATCACAACAATTGGCACCTACAACTGAGGTGGGATGTGGTCTACAGAAATAAAGCACGTTCTCTGAAAAGCATGCAAAAACTTTGACAATTTTTTTCTTTATTTTCCTGAATTTTTTTGGCAATTTTGATGAAACCAAACTGGGCGAAGCAATCTGTTGTTGAGCGTGGGTAACAGTTGCAAGATGAACCTGTGCTGATAGAAGAATATGTGGACCTATGGGTAGGCACACAATATGACAGCAAGGATTAGCAATTAACGAGTGCAGATTAGCGTTTGTTCAATCCGGATCCAAAGTACAAATCACAGCTGCTGGCTAAGATGTGTCGAGACGTAGCGCAACAAGGTGAAAACAAAGGACGATGGAAAGAACGCAGAGAACAAGCAAATAACACAGATTTTTCCTGTTTTCTGAAATTTTCCCTGATTTTTTCAAAAGGCACTGGTGGGAATCAAACTTTTTTATTTTTTCACTATTTTTTTATTATTTTCTCTGAACAAGGATAAAAAAAGATGCAATCACAACAATTGGCACCTACAACTGAGGTGGGATGTGGTCTACAGAAATAAAGCACGTTCTCTGAAAAGCGTGCAAAAACTTTGACAATTTTTTTCTTTATTTTCCTGAATTTTTTTGGCAATTTTGATGAAACCAAACTGGGCGAAGCAATCTGTTGTTGAGCGTGGGTAACAGTTGCAAGATGAACCTATGCTGATAGAAGAATATGCGGACCTATGGGTAGGCACACAATATGACAGCAAGGATTAGCAATTAACGAGTGCAGATTAGCGTTTGTTCAATCCGGATCCAAAGTACAAATCACAGCTGCTGGCTAAGATGTGTCGAGACGTAGCGCAACAAGGTGAAAACAAAGGACGATGGAAAGAACACAGAGAACAAGCAAATAACACAGATTTTTCCTGTTTTCTGAAATTTTCCCTGATTTTTTCAAAAGGCATTGGTGGGAATCAAACTTTTTTATTTTTTCACTATTTTTTTATTATTTTCTCTGAACAAGGATAAAAAAAAGATGCAATCACAACAATTGGCACCTACAACTGAGGTGGGATGTGGTCTACAGAAATAAAGCACGTTCTCTGAAAAGCGTGCAAAAACTTTGACAATTTTTTTCTTTATTTTCCTGAATTTTTTTGGCAATTTTGATGAAACCAAACTGGGCGAAGCAATCTGTTGTTGAGCGTGGGTAACAGTTGCAAGATGAACCTGTGCTGATAGAAGAATATGTGGAGCTATGGGTAGGCACATAATATGACAGCAAGGATTAGCAATAAAAGAGTGCAGATTAGCGATTGTTCAATCCGGATCCAAAGTACAAATCACAGCTGCTGGCTAAGACGTGTCGAGACGTAGCGCAACAAGGTGAAAACAAAGGCCGATGAAAAGAACGCACAGAACAAGCAAATAACACGGATTTTTCCTTTTTTCCTGAATATTTCCCTGATTTTTCCAAAAGGCACCGGTGGGAATCAAACTTTTTTATTTTTTTCACTATTTTTTTATTATTTTCTCTGAACAAGGTTCAAAAAAGATGCAACCACAAAAATTGGCACCTACAACTGAGGTGGGATGTGGTCTACAGAAATACAGCACATTCTCTGAAAAGCATGCAAAAACTTTGATAATTTTTTTTCTTTATTTTCCTGAATTTTTTTGGCAATTTTGATGAAACCAAACTAGGCGAACCAATCTGTTGTTGAGCGTGGGTAACAGTTGCAAGATGAACCTGTGCTGATAGAAGAATATGTAGAGTTATGGGAAGGCACACAACATGACAGCAAGGATTAGCAATTAACGAGCGCAGATTAGCGACTGTTCAATCCGGATCTAAAGTAGAAACCACAGCTGCTGGCTAAGACGTGTCGAGACGTAGCGCAACAAGGTGAAAACAAAGGACGATGGAAAAACACACAGAACAAGCAAATAACATGGATTTTTCCTTTTTTTCCCGAATTTTTCCCTGATTTTTCCAAAAGGCACCGGTGGGAATCAAACTTTTTTATTTTTTCACTATTTTTTTATTATTTTCTCTGAACAAGGATCAAAAAAGATGCAACCACAAATATTGGCACCTATAACTGAGGTGGGATGTGGTCTACAGAAATATAGCACGTTCTCTGAAAAGCGTGCAAAAACTTTGACAATTTTTTTATTTATTTTCCTGAATTTTTTGGTAATTTTGATGAAACCAAACAGGGCGAAGCAATCTGTTGTTGAGGATGGGTAACAGTTGCAAGATGAACCTGTGCTGATAGAAGAATATGTGGAGCTATTGGTAGGCACACAATATGACAGCAAGGATTAGCAATTAACGAGTGCAGATTAGCGATTGTTCAATCCGGATCCAAAGTACAAATCACAGCTGCTGGCTAAGACGTGTCGAGACGTAGCGCAACAAGGTGAAAACAAAGGACGATGGAAAGAACACACAGAACAAGCAAATAACACGGATTTTTCTTTTTTCCTGAATTTTTCCCTGATTTCTCCAAAAGGCACTCGTGGGAATCAAACTTTTTTAATTTTTCACTATTTTTTTTATAATTTTCTCTGAACAAGGACCAAAAAAGATGCAACTACAAAAATTGGCACCTACAACTGAGGTGGGATGTGGTCTACAGAAATATAGCACGTTCTCTGAAAAGCGTGCAAAAACTTTGACAATTTTTTCTTTATTTTCCTGAATTTTTTGGCAATTTTGATGAAACCAAACTGGGCGAAGCAATCTGTTGTTGAGCGTGGGTAGCAGTTGCAAGATGAACCTGTGCTGATAGAAGAATATGTGGAGCTATGGGTAGGCACACAATATGACAGCAACGATTAGCAATTAACGAGTGCAGATTAGCGATTGTTCAATCCGGATCCAAAGTACAAATCACAGCTGCTGGCTAAGACGTGTCGAGACGTAGCGCAACAAGGTGAAAACAAAGAACGATGGAAAGAACGCACAGAACAAGCAAATAACATGGATTTTGACTTTTTTCCGAATTTTTCCCTGATTTTTCCAAAAGCACTTGTGGGAATCAAACTTTTTATTTTTTCACTATTTTTTTTTTCTCCGAACAAGGATAAAAAAGATACAACCACAAAAATTGGCACCTACAACTGAGGTGGAATGTGAATTACAGAAATACAGCACGTTCTCTGAAAAGCATGCAAAAACTTTGATAATTTTTTTCTTTATTTTTTAGAATTTTTTTGGTAATTTTTGATGCAACCAAACGGGGCGAAGCAATCTGTTGTTGAGCGTGGGTAACAGTTGCAAGATGAACCAGTGCTGATAGAAGAATATGTGGAGCTGTGGGTAGGCACACAATATGACAGCAAGGATTAGCAATTAACGAGTGCAGATTAGCGATTGTTCAATCCGGACCCAAAGTACAAATCATAGCTGCTGGCTAAGACATGTCGAGACGTAGCGCAACAAGGTGAAAACAAAGGACGATGGAAAGAACGCACAGAACAAGCAAAATACACGGATTTTTCCTGTTTTCTGAATTTTCCCTGATTTTTTCAAAAGGCACCGGTGGGAATCAAACTTTTTTATTTTTTTACTATTTTTTTATTATTTTCTCTGAACAAGGATAAAAAAAAGATGCAATCACAATAATTGGCACCTACAACTGAGGTGGGATGTGGTCTACAGAAATAAAGCACGTTCTCTGAAAAGCATGCAAAAACTTTGACAATTTTTTCTTTATTTCCTGAATTTTTTTGGCAATTTTGATGAAACCAAACTGGGCGAAGCAATCTGTTGTTGAGCGTGGGTAACAATTGCAAGATGAACCTGTGCTGATAGAAGAATATGTGGACCTATGGGTAGGCACACAATATGACAGCAAGGATTAGCAATTAACGAGTGCAGATTAGCGTTTGTTCAATCCGGATCCAAAGTACAAATCACAGCTGCTGGCTAAGATGTGTCGAGACGTAGCGCAACAAGGTGAAAACAAAGGACGATGGAAAGAACGCAGAGAACAAGCAAATAACACAGATTTTTCCTGTTTTCTGAAATTTTCCCTGATTTTTTCAAAAGGCACTGGTGGGAATCAACTTTTTTATTTTTTCACTATTTTTTTATTATTTTCTCTGAACAAGGATAAAAAAAAGATGCAATCACAACAATTGGCACCTACAACTGAGGTGGGATGTGGTCTACAGAAATAAAGCACGTTCTCTGAAAAGCGTGCAAAAACTTTGACAATTTTTTTCTTTATTTTCCTGAATTTTTTGGCAATTTTGATGAAACCAAACTGGGCGAAGCAATCTGTTGTTGAGCGTGGGTAACAGTTGCAAGATGAACCTGTGCTGATAGAAGAATATGTGGACCTATGGGTAGGCACACAATATGACAGCAAGGATTAGCAATTAACGAGTGTAGATTAGCGATTGTTCAATCCGGATCCACAGTACAAATCACAGCTGCTGGCTAAGACGTGTCGAGACGTAGCGCAACAATGTGAAAACAAAGGACGATGGAAAGAACGCACAGAACAAGCAAATAACACGGATTTTTCCTTTTTTCTGAATTTTTCCCTGATTTTTCCAAAAGCCACTAGTGGGTATCAAAATTTTTTATTTTTTCACTATTTTTTTATAATTTTCTCTGAACAAGGACCAAAAAATATGCAACCACAAAAATTGGCACCTATAACTGAGGTGGGATGTGGTCTGCAGAAATAAAGCACGTTCTCTGAAAAGCGTGCAAAAACTTTGACAATTTTTTTCTTTATTTTCATGAATTTTTTTGGCGATTTTGATGACACCAAATAGGGCGAACCAATCTGTTGTTGAGTGTGGGTAACAGTTGCAAGATGAACCTGTGCTGATAGAAGAATATGTGGAGCTATGGGTAGGCACATAATATGACAGCAAGGATTAGCAATAAAAGAGTGCAGATTAGCGATTGTTCAATCCGGATCCAAAGTACAAATCACAGCTCCTGGCTAAGACGTGTCGAGCCGTAGCATAACAAGGTGAAAACAAAGGATGATGGAAAGAACGCACAGAACAAGCAAATAACACAGATTTTTCCTTTTTTCCTAATTTTTTCCCTGATTTTTCCAAAAGGCACTAGTGGGAATCTAACTTTTTTATTTTTTCACTATTTTTTTATAATTTTCTCTGAACAAGGACCAAAAAATATGCAACCACAAAAATTGGCACCTATAACTGAGGTGGGATGTGGTCTATAGAAATAAAGCACGTTCTCTGAAAAGCGTGCAAAAACTTTGATAATTTTTTTTCTTTATTTTCATGAATTTTTTTGGCGATTTTGATGAAACCAAATAGGGCGAACCAATCTGTTGTTGAGCGTGGGTAACAGTTGTAAGATGAACCTGTGCTGATAGAAGAATATGTGGAGCTATGGGTAGGCACATAATATGACAGCAAGGATTAGCAATAAAAGAGTGCAGATTAGCGATTGTTCAATCCGGATCCAAAGTACAAATCACAGCTGCTGGCTAAGACGTGTCGAGACGTAGCGCAACAAGGTGAAAACAAAGGCCGATGAAAAGAACGCACAGAACAAGCAAATAACACGGATTTTTCCTTTTTTCCTGAATATTTCCCTGATTTTTCCAAAAGGCACCGGTGGGAATCAAACTTTTTTTATTTTTTTCACTATTTTTTTATTATTTTCTCTGAACAAGGTTCAAAAAAGATGCAACCACAAAAATTGGCACCTACAACTGAGGTGGGATGTGGTCTACAGAAATACAGCACATTCTCTGAAAAGCATGCAAAAACTTTGATAATTTTTTTTCTTTATTTTCCTGAATTTTTTTGGCAATTTTGATGAAACCAAACTAGGCGAACCAATCTGTTGTTGAGCGTGGGTAACAGTTGCAAGATGAACCTGTGCTGATAGAAGAATATGTAGAGTTATGGGAAGGCACACAACATGACAGCAAGGATTAGCAATTAACGAGCGCAGATTAGCGACTGTTCAATCCGGATCTAAAGTAGAAACCACAGCTGCTGGCTAAGACGTGTCGAGACGTAGCGCAACAAGGTGAAAACAAAGGACGATGGAAAAACACACAGAACAAGCAAATAACATGGATTTTTCCTTTTTTTCCTGAATTTTTCCCTGATTTTTCCAAAAGGCACCGGTGGGAATCAAACTTTTTTATTTTTTCACTATTTTTTTATTATTTTCTCTGAACAAGGATCAAAAAAGATGCAACCACAAATATTGGCACCTATAACTGAGGTGGGATGTGGTCTACAGAAATATAGCACGTTCTCTGAAAAGCGTCCAAAAACTTTGACAATTTTTTTATTTATTTTCCTGAATTTTTTGGTAATTTGATGAAACCAAACAGGGCGAAGCAATCTGTTGTTGAGGATGGGTAACAGTTGCAAGATGAACCTGTGCTGATAGAAGAATATGTGGAGCTATTGGTAGGCACACAATATGACAGCAAGGATTAGCAATTAACGAGTGCAGATTAGCGATTGTTCAATCCGGATCCAAAGTACAAATCACAGCTGCTGGCTAAGACGTGTCGAGACGTAGCGCAACAAGGTGAAAACAAAGGACGATGGAAAGAACACACAGAACAAGCAAATAACACGGATTTTTCTTTTTTCCTGAATTTTTCCCTGATTTCTCCAAAAGGCACTCGTGGGAATCAAACTTTTTTATTTTTTCACTATTTTTTTTATAATTTTCTCTGAACAAGGACCAAAAAAGATGCAACTACAAAAATTGGCACCTACAACTGAGGTGGGATGTGGTCTACAGAAATATAGCACGTTCTCTGAAAAGCGTGCAAAAACTTTGACAATTTTTTTCTTTATTTTCCTGAATTTTTTTGGCAATTTTGATGAAACCAAACTGGGCGAAGCAATCTGTTGTTGAGCGTGGGTAACAGTTGCAAGATGAACCTGTGCTGATAGAAGAATATGTGGAGCTATGGGTAGGCACACAATATGACAGCAAGGATTAGCAATTAACGAGTGCAGATTAGCGATTGTTCAATCCGGATCCAAAGTACAAATCACAGCTGCTGGCTAAGACGTGTCGAGACGTAGCGCAACAAGGTGAAAACAAAGAACGATGGAAAGAACGCACAGAACAAGCAAATAACATGGATTTTGACTTTTTTCCGAATTTTTCCCTGATTTTTCCAAAAGCCACTTGTGGGAATCAAACTTTTTTATTTTTTCACTATTTTTTTTTTCTCCGAACAAGGATAAAAAAGATACAACCACAAAAATTGGCACCTACAACTGAGGTGGAATGTGAATTACAGAAATACAGCACGTTCTCTGAAAAGCATGCAAAAACTTTGATAATTTTTTTCTTTATTTTTTAGAATTTTTTTGGTAATTTTGATGCAACCAAACGGGGCGAAGCAATCTGTTGTTGAGCGTGGGTAACAGTTGCAAGATGAACCAGTGCTGATAGAAGAATATGTGGAGCTGTGGGTAGGCACACAATATGACAGCAAGGATTAGCAATTAACGAGTGCAGATTAGCGATTGTTCAATCCGGATCCAAAGTACAAATCACAGCTGCTGGCTAAGACATGTCGAGACGTAGCGCAACAAGGTGAAAACAAAGGACGATGGAAAGAACGCACAGAACAAGCAAATAACACGGATTTTTCCTGTTTTCTGAAATTTTCCCTGATTTTTTCAAAAGGCACCGGTGGCAATCAAACTTTTTTATTTTTTCACTATTTTTTTATTATTTTCTCTGAACAAGGATAAAAAAAAGATGCAATCACAACAATTGGCACCTACAACTGAGGTGGGATGTGGTCTACAGAAATAAAGCACGTTCTCTGAAAAGCATGCAAAAACTTTGACAATTTTTTTCTTCATTTTCCTGAATTTTTTTGGCAATTTTGATGAAACCAAACTGGGCGAAGCAATCTGTTGTTGAGCGTGGGTAACAGTTGCAAGATGAACCTGTGCTGATAGAAGAATATGTGGACCTATGGGTAGGCACACAATATGACAGCAAGGATTAGCAATTAACGAGTGCAGATTAGCGATTGTTCAATCCGGATCCAAAGTACAAATCACAGCTGCTGGCTAAGACGTGTCGAGACGTAGCGCAACAAGGTGAGAACAAAGGACGATGGAAAGAACGCACAGAACAAGCAAATAACACGGATTTTTCCTGTTTTCTGAAATTTTCCCTGATTTTTTCAAAAGGCACCGGTGGGAATCAAACTTTTTTATTTTTTCACTATTTTTTTATTATTTTCTCTGAACAAGGATAAAAAAAAGATGCAATCACAACAATTGGCACCTACAACTGAGGTGGGATGTGGTCTACAGAAATAAAGCACGTTCTCTGAAAAGCGTGCAAAAACTTTAACAATTTTTTTCTTTATTTTCCTGAATTTTTTTGGCAATTTTGATGAAACCAAACTGGGCGAAGCAATCTGTTGTTGAGCGTGGGTAACAGTTGCAAGATGAACCTGTGCTGATAGAAGAATATGTGGACCTATGGGTAGGCACACAATATGACAGCAAGGATTAGCAATTAACGAGTGTAGATTAGCGATTGTTCAATCCGGATCCAAAGTACAAATCACAGTTGCTGGCTAAGACGTGTCGAGACGTAGCGCAACAAGGTGAAAACAAAGGACGATGGAAAGAACGCACAGAACAAGCAAATAATACGGATTTTTCCTTTTTTCTGAATTTTTCTCTGATTTTTCCAAATGCCACTAGTGGGTATCAAACTTTTTTATTTTTTCACTATTTTTTTATAATTTTCTCTGAACAAGGACCAAAAAATATGCAACCACAAAAATTGGCACCTATAACTGAGGTGGGATGTGGTCTGCAGAAATAAAGCACGTTCTCTGAAAAGCGTGCAAAAACTTTGACAATTTTTTTCTTTATTTTCATGAATTTTTTTGGCGATTTTGATGAAACCAAATAGGGCGAACCAATCTGTTGTTGAGTATGGGTAACAGTTGCAAGATGAACCTGTGCTGATAGAAGAATATGTGGAGCTATGGGTAGGCACATAATATGACAGCAAGGATTAGCAATAAAAGAGTGCAGATTAGCGATTGTTCAATCCGGATCCAAAGTACAAATCACAGCTCCTGGCTAAGACGTGTCGAGCCGTAGCGTAACAAGGTGAAAACAAAGGACGATGGAAAGAACGCACAGAACAAGCAAATAACACAGATTTTTCCTTTTTTCCTGATTTTTTCCCTGATTTTTCCAAAAGGCACTAGTGGGAATCTAACTTTTTTATTTTTTCACTATTTTTTTATAATTTTCTCTGAACAAGGACTAAAAAATATGCAACCACAAAAATTGGCACCTATAACTGAGGTGGGATGTGGTCTATAGAAATAAAGCACATTCTCTGAAAAGCGTGCAAAAACTTTGACAATTTTTTTTCTTTATTTTCATGAATTTTTTTGGCGATTTTGATGAAACCTAATAGGGCGAACCAATCTGTTGTTGAGCGTGGGTAACAGTTGTAAGATGAACCTGTGCTGATAGAAGAATATGTGGAGCTATGGGTAGGCACATAATATGACAGCAAGGATTAGCAATAAAAGAGTGCAGATTAGCGATTGTTCAATCCGGATCCAAAGTACAAATCACAGCTGCTGGCTAAGACGTGTCGAGACGTAGCGCAACAAGGTGAAAACAAAGGCCGATGAAAAGAACGCACAGAACAAGCAAATAACACGGATTTTTCCTTTTTTCCTGAATATTTCCCTGATTTTTCCAAAAGGCACCGGTGGGAATCAAACTTTTTTATTTTTTCACTATTTTTTTATTATTTTCTCTGAACAAGGATCAAAAAAGATGCAACCACAAAAATTGGCACCTACAACTGAGGTGGGATGTGGTCTATAGAAATACAGCACATTCTCTGAAAAGCATGCAAAAACTTTGATAATTTTTTTTCTTTATTTTCCTGAATTTTTTTGGCAATTTTGATGAAACCAAACTAGGCGAACCAATCTGTTGTTGAGCGTGGGTAACAGTTGCAAGATGAACCTGTGCTGATAGAAGAATATGTAGAGTTATGGAAAGGCACACAATATGACAGCAAGGATTAGCAATTAACGAGCGCAGATTAGCGACTGTTCAATCCGGATCTAAAGTAGAAACCACAGCTGCTGGCTAAGACGTGTCGAGACGTAGCGCAACAAGGTGAAAACAAAGGACGATGAAAAGAACGTACATAACAAGCAAATAACATGGATTTTTCCTTTTTACCTGAATTTTTCCCTGATTTTTCCAAAAGGCACCGGTGGGAATCAAACTTTTTTATTTTTTCACTATTTTTTTATTATTTTCTCTGAACAAGGATCAAAAAAGATGCAACCATAAAAATTTGCACCTACAACTGAGGTGGGATGTGGTCTACAGAAATACAGCACGTTCTCTAAAAAGCGTGCAAAAACATTGACAATTTTTTTCTTTATTTTCCTGAATTTTTTTGGTAATTTTGATGAAACCAAACTGGGCGAAGCAATCTGTTGTTGAGCGTGGGTAACAGTTACAAGATGAACCTGTGCTGATAGAAGAATATGTGGAGCTATGGGTAGGCACATAATATGACAGCAAGGATTAGCAATTAACGAGTGCAGATTAGCGATTGTTCGATCCGGATCCAAAGTACAAATCACAGCTGCTGGCTAAGACGTGTCGAGACGTAGCGCAACAAGGTGAAAACAAAGGACGATGGAAAGAACGCATAGAACAAGCAAATAACACAGATTTTTCCTTTTTTCTGAATTTTTCCCTGATTTTTCCAAAAGGCACCGGTGGGAATCAAACTTTTTTATTTTTTCACTATTTTTTTATTTTTTCTTTGAACAAGGATAAAAAAAGATGCAACCATAAAAATTTGCACCTACAACTGAGGTGGGATGTGGTCTACAGAAATACAGCACGTTCTCTAAAAAGCATGCAAAAACATTGACAATTTTTTTCTTTATTTTCCTGAATTTTTTTGGTAATTTTGATGAAACCAAACTGGGCGAAGCAATCTGTTGTTGAGCGTGGGTAACAGTTACAAGATGAACCTGTGCTGATAGAAGAATATGTGGAGCTATGGGTAGGCACATAATATGACAACAAGGATTAGCAATTAACGAGTGCAGATTAGCGATTGTTCAATCCGGATCCAAAGTACAAATCACAGCTGCTGGCTAAGACGTGTCGAGACGTAGCGCAACAAGGTGAAAACAAAGGACGATGGAAAGAACGCATAGAACAAGCAAATAACACAGATTTTTCCTTTTTTCTGAATTTTTCCCTGATTTTTCCAAAAGGCACCGGTGGGAATCAAACTTTTTTATTTTTTCACTATTTTTTTATTTTTTCTCTGAACAAGGATAAAAAAAGATGCAACCACAAAAATTGGCACCTACAACTGAGGTGGGATGTGGTCTACAGAAATACAGCACGTTCTCTGAAAAGCGTGCAAAAACTTTGACAATTTTTTTCTTTATTTTCCTGAATTTTTTTAGTAATTTTGATGAAACCAAACAGGGCGAAGCAATCTGTTGTTGAGCGTGGGTAACAGTTGCAAGATGAACCTGTGCTGATAGAAGAATATGTGGAGCTATGGGTAGGCACACAATATGATATCAAGGATTAGCAATTAACGAGTGCAAATTAGCGATTGTTCAATCCGGATCCAAAGTACAAATCACAGCTGCTGGCTAAGACGTGTCGAGACGTAGCGCAATAAGGTGAAAACAAAGGACGATGAAAAGAACGCACATAACAAGCAAATAACATGGATTTTTTCTTTTTTACTGAATTTTTCCCTGATTTTTCCAAAAGGCACCGGTGAGAATCAAACTTTTTTATTTTTTCACTATTTTTTTATTATTTTCTCTGAACAAGGATCAAAAAAGATGCAACCATAAAAATTTGCACCTACAACTGAGGTGGGATGTGGTCTACAGAAATACAGCACGTTCTCTAAAAAGCGTGCAAAAACATTGACAATTTTTTTCTTTATTTTCCTGAATTTTTTTGGTAATTTTGATGAAACCAAACTGGGCGAAGCAATCTGTTGTTGAGCGTGGGTAACAGTTACAAGATGAACCTGTGCTGATAGAAGAATATGTGGAGCTATGGGTAGGCACATAATATGACAGCAAGGATTAGCAATTAACGAGTGCAGATTAGCGATAGTTCAATCCGGATCCAAAGTACAAATCACAGCTGCTGGCTAAGACGTGTCGAGACGTAGCGCAACAAGGTGAAAACAAAGGACGATGGAAAGAACGTACAGAACAAGCAAATAACACAGATTTTTCCTTTTTTCTGAATTTTTCCCTGATTTTTCCAAAAGGCACTGGTGGGAATCAAACTTTTTTATTTTTTCACGATTTTTTTATTTTTTTCTCTGAACAAGGATAAAAAAAGATGCAACCACAAAAATTGGCACCTACAACTGAGGTGGGATGTGGTCTACAGAAATACAGCACGTTCTCTGAAAAGCGTGCAAAAACTTTGACAATTTTTTTTTCTTTATTTTCCTAAATTTTTTTAGTAATTTTGATGAAACCAAACAGGGCGAAGCAATCTGTTGTTGAGCGTGGGTAACAGTTGCAAGATGAACCTGTGCTGATAGAAGAATATGTGGAGCTATGGGTAGGCACACAATATGACAGCAAGGATTAGCAATTAACGAGTGCAGATTAGCGATTGTTCAATCCGGATCCAAAGTACAAATCACAGCTGCTGGCTAAGACGTGTCGAGACGTAGCGTAACAAGGTGAAAACAAAGGACGATGGAAAGAACACACAGAACAAGCAAATAAAACGAATTTTTCCTTTTTTCCTGAATTTTTCCCTAATTTTTCCAAAAGGCACTAGTGGGAATCAAACTTTTTTATTTTTTCACTATTTTTTTTATAATTATCTCTGAACAAGGACCAAAAAATATGCAACCATAAAAATTGGCACCTACAACTGAGGTGGTATGTGGTCTACAAAAATAAAGCACGTTCTCTGAAAAGCGTGTAAAAACTATGGTGATTTTGATGAAACCAAATAGGGCAAACCAATCTGTTTTTGAGCGTGGGTGACAGTTGCAAGATGAACCTGTGCTGATAGAAGAATATGTGGAGCTATGGGTAGGCATATAATATGACATCAAGGATTAGCAATTAACGAGTGCAGATTAGCGATTGTTCAATCCGGATCCAAAGTACAAATCACAACTGCTGGCTAAGACGTGTCGAGACGTAGCGCAATAAGGTGAAAACAAAGGACGATGAAAAGAACGTACATAACAAGCAAATAACATGGATTTTTTCTTTTTTACTGAATTTTTCCCTGATTTTTCCAAAAGGCACTAGTGAGAATCAAACTTTTTTATTTTTTCACTATTTTTTTATTATTTTCTCTGAACAAGGATAAAAAAAGATGCAACCATAAAAATTTGCACCTACAACTGAGGTGGGATGTGGTCTACAGAAATACAGCACGTTCTCTAAAAAGCGTGCAAAAACATTGACAATTTTTTTCTTTATTTTCCTGAATTTTTTTGGTAATTTTGATGAAACCAAACTGGGCGAAGCAATCTGTTGTTGAGCGTGGGTAACAGTTACAAGATGAACCTGTGCTGATAGAAGAATATGTGGAGCTATGGGTAGGCACATAATATGACAGCAAGGATTAGCAATTAACGAGTGCAGATTAGCGATTGTTCAATCCGGATCCAAAGTACAAATCACAGCTGCTGGCTAAGACGTGTCGAGACGTAGCGCAACAAGGTGAAAACAAAGGACGATGGAAAGAACGCATAGAACAAGCAAATAACACAGATTTTTCCTTTTTTCTGAATTTTTCCCTGATTTTTCCAAAAGGCACCGGTGGGAATCAAACTTTTTTATTTTTTCACTATTTTTTTATTTTTTCTCTGAACAAGGATAAAAAAAGATGCAACCACAAAAATTGGCACCTACAACTGAGGTGGGATGTGGTCTACAGAAATACAGCACGTTCTCTGAAAAGCGTGCAAAAACTTTGACAATTTTTTTCTTTATTTTCCTGAATTTTTTTGGTAATTTTGATGAAACCAAACAGGGCGAAGCAATCTGTTGTTGAGCGTGGGTAACAGTTGCAAGATGAACCTGTGTTGATAGAAGAATATGTGGAGCTATGGGTAGGCACACAATATGACAGCAAGGATTAGCAATTAACGAGTGCAGATTAGCGATTGTTCAATCCGGATCCAAAGTACAAATCACAGCTGCTGGCTAAGACGTGTCGAGACGTAGCGTAACAAGGTGAAAACAAAGGACGATGGAAAGAACGCACAGAACAAGCAAATAACACGGATTTTTCCTTTTTTCCTTAATTTTTCCCTAATTTTTCCAAAAGGCACTAGTGGGAATCAAACTTTTTTATTTTTTCACTATTTTTTTATAATTTTCTCTGAACAAGGACCAAAAAATATGCAACCATAAAAATTGGCACCTACAACTGACGTGGTATGTGGTCTACAGAAATAAAGCACGTTCTCTGAAAAGCGTGTAAAAACTATGGCGATTTTGATGAAACCAAATAGGGCAAACCAATCTGTTCTTGAGCGTGGGTAACAGTTGCAAGATGAACCTGTGCTGATAGAAGAATATGTGGAGCTATGGGTAGGCACATAATATGACATCAAGGATTAGCAATTAACGAGTGCAGATTAGCGATTGTTCAATCCGGATCCAAAGTACAAATCACAGCTGCTGGCTAAGACGTGTCGAGACGTAGCGCAATAAGGTGAAAACAAAGGACGATGAAAAGAACGCACATAACAAGCAAATAACATGGATTTTTTCTTTTTTACTGAATTTTTCCCTAATTTTTCCAAAAGGCACGGGTGAGAATCAAACTTTTTTATTTTTTCACTATTTTTTTATTATTTTCTCTGAACAAGGATAAAAAAAAGATGCAACCATAAAAATTTGCACCTACAACTGAGGTGGGATGTGGTCTACAGAAATACAGCACGTTCTCTAAAAAGCGTGCAAAAACTTTGACAATTTTTTTCTTTATTTTCCTGAATTTTTTTGGCAATTTTGATGAAACCAAACAGGGCGAACCAATTTGTTGTTGATCGTGGGTAACAGTTGCAAGATGAACCTGTGCTGATAGAAGAATATGTGGAGCTATGGGTAGGCACACAATATGACAACAAGGGCAATTAACGAGTGCAGATTAGCGATTGTTAAATCCGGATCCACAGTACAAATCACAGCTGCAGGCTAAGACGTGTCGAGACGTTGCGCAGCAAGGTGAAAACAAAGGACGATGGAAAGAACGCATAGAACAAGCAAATAACATGAATTTTTCCTTTTTCCTGAATTTTTCCCTAATTTTTCCAAAAGGCACTAGTGGGAATCAAACTTTTTTATTATTTCACTATTTTTTATATAATTTTCTCTGAACAAGGATCAAAAAAGATGCAACCACAAATATTGGCAGCTACAACTGAGGTGGGATGTGGTCTACAGAAATACAGCACGTTCTTTGAAAAGCGTGCAAAAACTTTGACAATTTTTTTCTTTATTTTCCTAAATTTTTTTTGCAATTTTGATGAAACCAAACATGACGAACCAATCTGTTGTTGAGCGTGGGTAACAGTTGCAAGATGAACCTGTGCTGATAGAAGAATATGTGGAGCTATGGGTAGGCACACAATATGACAACAAGGGTTAGCAATTAACGAGTGCATATTAGCGATAGTTCAATCCGGATCCAAAGTACAAATCACTGCTGCTGGCTAAGACGTGTCGAGACGTAGCGCAACAAGGTGAAAACAAAGGACGATGGAAAGAACGCAAAGAACAAGCAAATAACACGGATTTTTCTTGTTTCCTGAATTTTTCCCTGATATTTCCAAAAGGCACTAGTGGGAATCAAACTTTTTTATTTTTTCACTATTTTTTTATAATTTTCTCTGAACAAGGACCAAAAAAGATGCAACCACAAAAATTGGCACCTACAACTGAGGTGGGATGTGGTCTATAGAAATACAGCACATTCTCTGAAAAGCGTGCAAAAACTTTGACAATTTTTTCTCTTTATTTTCCTGAATTTTTTGGCAATTTTGTTGAAACCAAACTGGGCGAAGCAATCTGTTGTTGAGCTTTGGTAACAGTTGCAAGATGAACATATGCTGATAGAAGAATATGTGGAGCTATGGGTAGACACACAATATGACAACAAGGATTAGCAATTAACGAGTGCAGATTAGCGATTGTTCAATCCGGATCTAAAGTACAAATCACAGCTGCTGGCTAAGACGTGTCGAGACGTAGCGCAACAAGGTGAAAACAAAGGACGATGGAAAGAACGCAAAGAACAAGCAAATAACACGGATTTTTCTTTTTTCCTGAATTTTTCCCTGATATTTCCAAAAGGCACTAGTGGGAATCAAACTTTTTTATTTTTTCACTATTTTTTTATAATTTTCACTGAACAAGGACCAAAAAAGATGCAACCACAAAAATTGTCACCTACAACTAAGGTGGGATGTGGTCTACAGAAATACAGCACATTCTTTGAAAAGCGTGCAAAAACTTTGATAATTTTTTCACTTTATTTTCCTGAATTTTTTGGCAATTTTGATGATACCAAACTGGGCGAAGCAATCTGTTGTTGAGCTTTGGTAACAGTTGCAAGATGAACATATGCTGATAGAAGAATATGTGGAGCCATGGGTAGACACACAATATGACATTAAGGATTAGCAATTAACGAGTGCAGATTAGCGATTGTTCAATCCGGATCCAAAGTACAAATCACAACTGCTGGCTAAGATGTGTCGAGACATAGCGCAACAAGGTGAAAACAAAGCACGATGGAAAGAACGCACAGAACAAGCAAATAACACGAATTTTTCTTTTTTCCTGAATTGTTTCCTGATTTTTCCAAAAGGCACCGGTGGGAATCAAACTTTTTTATTTTTTCACTATTTTTTTATAATTTTCTCTGAACATGGACCAAAAAAGATGCAACCACAAAAATTGGCACCTACAACTGAGGTTGGATGTGGTGTACAGAAATACAGCACGTTCTATAAAGAGCGTGCAAAAACTTTGACATTTTTTTCTTTATTTTCCTGAATTTTTTTGGCAATTTTGATGAAACCAAACAGGGCGAACCAATCTGTTGTTGAGCGTGGGTAACAGTTGTAAGATGAACCTATGCTGATAGAACAATATGTGGAGCTATTGGTAGGCACACGATATGACAGCAAGGATTAGCAATTAACGAGTGCAGATTAGCGATTGTTCAATCCGGATCCAAAGTACAAATCACAGCTGCTGGCTAAGACGTGTCGAGATGTAGCGCAACAAGGTGAAAACAAAGGACGATGGAAAGAACGCACAAAACAAGCAAATAACACAGATTTTTCCTTTTTACTAAATTTTTCCATGATTTTTCCAAAAGGCACTAGTGGGAATCAAACTTTTTTATTTTTTCACTATTTTTTTTATAATTTTCTCTGAACAAGGACCAAAAAAGATGCAACCATAAAAATTGGCACCTACAACTGAGGTGGGATGTGGTCTACAGAAATATAGCACGTTCTCCGGAAAGCGTGTAAAAACTTTGACAATTTTTTTTCTTTATTTTCCTGAATTTTTTTGACAATTTTGATGAAACCAAACAGGGCGAAGCAATCTCTTGTTGAGCGTGGGTAACAATTGCAAGATGAACCTGTGCTGATAGAAGAATATGTGGAGCTATGGGTAGGCACACAATATGATAGCACGGATTAGCAATTAACGAGTGCAGGTTAGCGATTGTTCAATCCGGATCCAAAGTACAAATCACAGCTGCTGGCCAAGACGTGTCGAGATATAGCGCAACAAGGTTAAAACAAAGGACGATGGAAAGATCGCACAGAACAAGCAAATAACACGGATTTTTCCTTTTTCCTGAATTTTGTCCTGATTTTTTCACTATTTTTTTATAGTTTTCTCTGAACAAGGACCAAAAAAGATGCAACCATAAAAATTGGCATCTACAACTGTGGTGGGATGTGGTCTACAGAAATAAAGCACGTTCTCTGAAGAGCGTGCAAAAACTTTGATAATTTTTTTCTTTATTTTCTTGATTTTTTTGGCAATTTTGATGAAACTAAACAGGGCGAACCAATCTGTTGTTGAGCGTGGGTAATAGTTGCAAGATGAACTTGTGCTGATAGAAGAATATGTGGAGGTATGAGAAGGCACACAATATGATAGCAAGGATTAGCAATTAATGAGTGCAGATTAGCGATTGTTCAATCCGGATCCAAAGTACAAATCACAGCTGCTGGCTAAGACGTAGCGCAACAAGGTAAAAACAAAGGACGATGGAAATAATGCACAAAACAAGCAAATGACACGGATTTTTCCTTTTTCCTAAATTTTTCCCTGATTTTTGCAAAAGGCACCGGTGGGAATCAAACTTTTTTATTTTTTCACTATTTTTTTATTATTTTCTCTGAACAAGGATAAAAAAGATGCAACCACAAAAATTGGCACCTACAAATAAAGTGGAATGTGGTCTCAGAAATACAGCACATTCTCTGAAAAGCGTGCAAAAACATTAAAAAAAATTTTCTTTATTTTCCTGAATTTTTTTGGCAATTTTGATGAAACCAAACAGGGTGAACCAATCTGTTGTTGAGCGTGGGTAATAGTTGTAAGTTGAACCTATGCTGATAGAAGAATATGTGGAGCTATGTGTAGGCACACAATATAACAGCAAGGATTAGCAATTAACAAGCGCAGATTAGCGATTGTTCAATCCGGATCCAAAGTACAAATCACAGCTGCTGGCTAAGACGTGTCGAGACGTAGCGCAACAAAGTGAAAACAAAGGACGATGGAAAGAACGCACAAAACAAGCAAATAACACGGATTTTTCTTTTTTCCTGAATTTTTCCCTGATTTTTCCAAAAGGAACTAGTGGGAATCAAACTCTTTTATTTTTTCACTATTTTTTTATCATTTTCTCTGAACAAGGATCAAAAAATATGCAACCACAAAAATTGGCACCTACAACTAAGGTGGGATGTGGTCTATAGAAATACAGCACATTCTCTGAAAAGCATGCAAAAACTTTGATAATTTTTTTCTATATTTTCCTGAATTTTTTTGGCAATTTTGATGAAACCAAACAGGGAGAACTAATCTGTTGTTGAGCGTGGGTAACAGTTGCAAGATGAATCTGTGCTGATAGAAGAATATGTGGAGCTATGGGAAGACACACAATATGACAGCAAGGATTAGCAATTAACGAGCGCAGATTAGCGACTGTTCAATCCGGATCTAAAGTAGAAACCACAGCTGCTGGCTAAGACGTGTCGAGACGTAGCGCAACAAGGTGAAAACAAAGGACGATGGAAAGAACGCACAGAACAAGCAAATAACATAGATTTTTCCTTTTTCCTGAATTTTTCTATGATTTTTCCAAAAGGCACCGGTGGGAATCAAACTTTTTTTATTTTTTCACTATTTTTTCATTATTTTCCCTGAGCAAGGATCAAAAAAGATGCAACCACAAAAATTGGCACCTACAACTGAGGTGGGATGTAGTCTACAGAAATACAGCATGTTCTTTGAAAAGCGTGCAAAAACTTTGACAATTTTTTTCTTTATTTTCCTGAATTTTTGTTGGCAATTTTGATGAAACCAAATAGGGCAAACCAATCTGTTGTTGAGCGTGGGTAACAGTTGCAAGATGAACCTGTGCCGATAGAAGAATATGTGGAGCTATGGGTAGGCACACAATATGACAACAAGGGCAATTAACGAGTGCAGATTAGCGATTGTTCAATCCGGATCCACGGTACAAATCACAGCTGCTGGCTAAGACGTGTCGAGACGTAGCGCAACTAGGTGAAAACAAAGGACGATGGAAAGAACGCACAGAACAAGCAAATAACACAAATTTTTTCTTTTTCCTGAATTTTTCCCTGATTTTTCCAAAAGGCACCGGTGGGAATCAAACTTTTTTATTTTTTCACTATTTTTTTTCATTATTTTCTCTGATTAAGGATCAAAAAAGATGCAACCACAAAAATTGGCACCTACAACTGAGGTGGGATGTGGTCTACAGAAATACAACACGTTCTCTGAAAAGCGCGCAAAAACTTTGAGAATTTTTTCTTTGTTTTCCTGAATTTTTTTGGCAACTTTGATGAAACCAAATAGGGCGAACCAATCTGTTGTTGAGCGTGGGTAACAGTTCCAAGATGAACCTGTGCTGATCGAAGAATATGTGGAGCTATGGGTTGGCAAACAATATGACAGCAAGGATTAGCAATTAACAAGCGCAGATTAGCGATTGTTCAATCCGGATCCAAAGTACAAATCACAGCTGCTGGCTAAGACGTGTCGAGACGTAGCGCAACAAGGTGAAAACAAAGGACGATGGAAAGAACGCACAGAACAAGCAAATAACACAAATTTTTTCTTTTTCCTGAATTTTTCTCTGATTTTTCCAAAAGGCACCGGTGGGAATCAAACTTTTTTATTTTTTCACTATTTTTTTCATTATTTTCTCTGAATAAGGATCAAAAAAGATGCAACCACAAAAATTGGCACCTACAACTGAGGTGGGATGTGGTCTACAGAAATACAACACGTTCTCTGAAAAGCGTGCAAAAACTTTGAGAATTTTTTCTTTGTTTTCCTGAATTTTTTTGGCAACTTTGATGAAACCAAATAGGGCGAACCAATCTGTTGTTGAGCGTGGGTAATAGTTGCAAGATGAACCTGTGCTGATCGAAGAATATGTGGAGCTATGGGTAGGCACACAATATGACAGCAAGGATTAGCAATAAACGAGTGTAGATTAGCGATTGTTCAATCCGGATCCAAAGTACAAATCACAGCTGCTGGCTAAGACATATCGAGACGTGGCGCACAAAGGTAAAAACAAAGCACGATGGAAAGAATGCACAGAACAAGCAAATAACATGGATTTTTCTTTTTTCGTAAATTTTTCCCTAATTTTTCCAAAGGCACTAGTGGGAATCAAACTTTTTTATTTTTTCACTATTTTTTAACATTTTCTCTGTACAAGGATCAAAAAATATGCAACCACAAAAATTAGCAACTACAACTAAGGTGGGATATGGTCTACAGAAATACAGCACATTCTCTAAAAAGCGTTGCAAAAACTTTGACAATTTTTTTTCTTTATTTTCCTGAATTTTTTTGGCAATTTTGATGAAACCAAATAGGGCGAACCAATCTGTTGTTGAGCGTGGGTAACTGTTGCAAGATGAACCTGTGCTGATAGAAGAATATGTGGAGCTATAGGAAGGCACACAATATGACAGCAAGGATTAGCAATTAACGAGCGTGGATTAGCGGCTGTTCAATCCGGATCGAAAGTACAAATCACAACTGCTGGCTAAGACGTGTCGAGACGTAGCGCAACAAGGTGAAAACAAAGAACGATGGAAAGAACGCACAGAACAAACAAATAACACGGATTTTTCCTTTTGCCTGAATTTTTCCATGATTTTTCCAAAAGGCACCGGTGGGAATCAAACTTTTTTATTTTTTCACTATTTTTTTCATTATTTTCCCTGAACAAGGATCAAAAAAGATGCAACCACAAAAATTGGCACCTACAACTGAGGTGGGATGTGGTCTACAGAAATACAACACGTTCTCTGAAAAGCGTGCAAAAACTTTGAGAATTTTTTCTTTGTTTTCCTGAATTTTTTTGGCAACTTTGATGAAACCAAATAGGGCGAACCAATCTGTTGTTGAGCGTGGGTAACAGTTGCAAGATGAACCTGTGCTGATCGAAGAATATGTGGAGCTATGGGTAGGCACACAATATGACAGCAAGGATTAGCAATAAACGAGTGTAGATTAGCGATTGTTCAATCCGGATCCAAAGTACAAATCACAGCTGCTGGCTAAGACATGTCGAGACGTGGCGCACAAAGGTAAAAACAAAGCACGATGGAAAGAACGCACAGAACAAGCAAATAACATGGATTTTTCTTTTTTCGTAAATTTTTCCCTAATTTTTCCAAAAGGCACTAGTGGGAATCAAACTTTTTTATTTTTTCACTATTTTTTTAACATTTTCTCTATACAAGGATCAAAAAATATGCAACCACAAAAATTAGCAACTACAACTAAGGTGGGATGTGGTCTACAGAAATACAGCACATTCTCTGAAAAGCGTGCAAAAACTTTGACAATTTTTTTTCTTTATTTTCCTGAATTTTTTTGGCAATTTTGATGAAACCAAATTGGGCGAACCAATCTGTTGTTGAGCGTGGGTAACTGTTGCAAGATGAACCTGTGCTGATAGAAGAATATGTGGAGCTATAGGAAGGCACACAATATGACAGCAAGGATTAGCAATTAACGAGCGCGGATTAGCGGCTGTTCAATCCGGATCGAAAGTACAAATCACAACTGCTGGCTAAGACGTGTCGAGACGTAGCGCAACAAGGTGAAAACAAAGAACGATGGAAAGAACGCACAGAACAAACAAATAACACGGATTTTTCCTTTTTCCTGAATTTTTCCATGATTTTTCCAAAAGGCACCGGTGGGAATCAAACTTTTTATTTTTTCACTATTTTTTTTCATTATTTTCCCTGAACAAGGATCAAAAAAGATGCAACCACAAAAATTGGCACCTACAACTCAGGTGGGATGTGTTCTACAGAAATACAACACGTTCTTTGAAAAGCGTGCAAAAACTTTGACAATTTTTTTCTTTATTTTCCTGAATTTTTTTGGCAATTTTGATGAAACCAAACAGGGCGAACCAATCTATTGTTGAGCGTGGGTAACAGTTGCAAGATGAACCTGTGCTGATAGAAGAACATGTGGAGCTATGGGTAGGCACACAATATGACAACAAGGATTAGCAATTAACGAGTGCAGATTAGCGATTGTTCAATCCGGATCCAAAGTACAAATCACAGCTGCTGGCTAAGACGTGTCGAGATGTAGCGCAACAAGGTGGAAACAAAGGACGACGGAAAGAACGCACAGAACAAGCAAATAACACGGATTTTTCTTTTTTCCTGAATTTTTCCCTGATTTTTCCAAAAGGAACTAGTGGGAATCAAACTCTTTTATTTTTTCACTATTTTTTTTATCATTTTCTCTGAACAAGGATCAAAAAATATGCAACCACAAAAATTGGCACCTACAACTAAGGTGGGATGTGGTCTACAGAAATACAGCACATTCTCTGAAAAGCATGCAAAAACTTTGATAATTTTTTTCTATATTTTCCTGAATTTTTTTGGTAATTTAGATGAAACCAAACAGGGAGAACTAATCTGTTGTTGAGCGTGGGTAACAGTTGCAAGATGAATCTGTGCTGATAGAAGAATATGTGGAGCTATGGGAAGACACACAATATGACAGCAAGGATTAGAATTAATGAGCGCGGATTAGCGGCTGTTCAGTCTGGATCGAAAGTACAAATCACAGCTGCTGGCTAAGACGTGTCGAGACGTAGCGCAACAAGGTGAAAACAAAGGACGATGGAAAGAACGCACAAAACAAGCAAATAACATGGATTTTTCCTTTTTCCTGAATTTTTCTATAATTTTTCCAAAAGGCACCGGTGGGAATCAAACTTTTTTATTTTTTCACTATTTTTTCATTATATTCCCTGAGCAAGGATCAAAAAAGATGCAACCACAAAAATTGGCACCTACAACTGAGGTGGGATGTAGTCTACAGAAATACAGCATGTTCTTTGAAAAGCGTGCAAAAACTTTGACAATTTTTTTTCTTTATTTTCCTGAATTTTTTTTGGCAATTTTGATGAAACCAAACAGGGCGAACCAATCTGTTGTTGAGCGTGGGTAACAGTTGCAAGATGAACCTGTGCCGATAGAAGAATATGTGGAGCTATGGGTAGGCACACAATATGACAACAAGGGCAATTAACGAGTGCAGATTAGCGATTGTTCAATCCGGATCCACAGTACAAATCACAGCTGCTGGCTAAGACCTGTCGAGACGTAGCGCAACTAGGTGAAAACAAAGGACGATGGAAAGAACGCACAGAACAAGCAAATAACACAAATTTTTTCTTTTTCCTGAATTTTTCCCTGATTTTTCCAAAAGGCACCGGTGGGAATCAAACTTTTTTATATTTTCACTATTTTTTTCATTATTTTCTCTGAATAAGGATCAAAAAAGATGCAACCACAAAAATTGGCACCTACAACTGAGGTGGGATGTGGTCTACAGAAATACAACACGTTCTCTGAAAAGCGTGCAAAAACTTTGAGAATTTTTTCTTTGTTTTCCTGAATTTTTTTGGCAACTTTGATGAAACCAAATAGGGCGAACCAATCTGTTGTTGAGCGTGGGTAACAGTTCCAAGATAAACCTGTGCTGATCGAAGAATATGTGGAGCTATGGGTTGGCAAACAATATGACAGCAAGGATTAGCAATTAACAAGCGCAGATTAGCGATTGTTCAATCCGGATCCAAAGTACAAATCACAGCTGCTGGCTAAGACGTGTCGAGACGTAGCGCAACAAGGTGAAAACAAAGGACGATGGAAAGAACGCACAGAACAAGCAAATAACACAAATTTTTTCTTTTTCCTGAATTTTTCTCTGATTTTTCCAAAAGGCACCGGTGGGAATCAAACTTTTTTATTTTTTCACTATTTTTTTCATTATTTTCTCTGAATAAGGATCAAAAAAGATGCAACCACAAAAATTGGCACCTACAACTGAGGTGGGATGTGGTCTACAGAAATACAACACGTTCTCTGAAAAGCGTGCAAAAACTTTGAGAATTTTTTCTTTGTTTTCCTGAATTTTTTTGGCAACTTTGATGAAACCAAATAGGGCGAACCAATCTGTTGTTGAGCGCGGGTAATAGTTGCAAGATGAACCTGTGCTGATCGAAGAATATGTGGAGCTATGGGTAGGCACACAATATGACAGCAAGGATTAGCAATAAACGAGTGTAGATTAGCGATTGTTCAATCCGGATCCAAAGTACAAATCACAGCTGCTGGCTAAGACATATCGAGACGTGGCGCACAAAGGTAAAAACAAAGCACGATGGAAAGAATGCACAGAACAAGCAAATAACATGGATTTTTCTTTTTTCGTAAATTTTTCCCTAATTTTTCCAAAAGGCACTAGTGGGAATCAAACTTTTTTATTTTTTCACTATTTTTTAACATTTTCTCTGTACAAGGATCAAAAAATATGCAACCACAAAAATTAGCAACTACAACTAAGGTGGGATATGGTCTACAGAAATACAGCACATTCTCTGAAAAGCGTGCAAAAACTTTGACAATTTTTTTTCTTTATTTTCCTGAATTTTTTTGGCAATTTTGATGAAACCAAATAGGGCGAACCAATCTGTTGTTGAGCGTGGGTAACTGTTGCAAGATGAACCTGTGCTGATAGAAGAATATGTGGAGCTATAGGAAGGCACACAATATGACAGCAAGGATTAGCAATTAACGAGCGTGGATTAGCGGCTGTTCAATCCGGATCGAAAGTACAAATCACAACTGCTGGCTAAGACGTGTCGAGACGTAGCGCAACAAGGTGAAAACAAAGAACGATGGAAAGAACGCACAGAACAAACAAATAACATGGATTTTTCCTTTTGCCTGAATTTTTCCATGATTTTTCCAAAAGGCAC
Source organism: Saccharum spontaneum (assembly GCA_022457205.1). Classification (NCBI taxonomy): domain Eukaryota; kingdom Viridiplantae; phylum Streptophyta; class Magnoliopsida; order Poales; family Poaceae; genus Saccharum; species Saccharum spontaneum. Next base: position 948,168 of record CM039603.1, read on the forward strand.
CGGTGGGAATCAAACTTTTTTATTTTTTCACTATTTTTTTCATTATTTTCCCTGAACAAGGATCAAAAAAGATGCAACCACAAAAATTGGCACCTACAACTGAGGTGGGATGTGGTCTACAGAAATACAACACGTTCTCTGAAAAGCGTTCAAAAACTTTGAGAATTTTTTCTTTGTTTTCCTGAATTTTTTTGGCAACTTTGATGAAACCAAATAGGGCGAACCAATCTGTTGTTGAGCGTGGGTAACAGTTGCAAGATGAACCTGTGCTGATCGAAGAATATGTGGAGCTATGGGTAGGCACACAATATGACAGCAAGGATTAGCAATAAACGAGTGTAGATTAGCGATTGTTCAATCCGGATCCAAAGTACAAATCACAGCTGCTGGCTAAGACATGTCGAGACGTGGCGCACAAAGGTAAAAACAAAGCACGATGGAAAGAACGCACAGAACAAGCAAATAACATGGATTTTTCTTTTTTCGTAAATTTTTCCCTAATTTTTCCAAAAGGCACTAGTGGGAATCAAACTTTTTTATTTTTTCACTATTTTTTTAACATTTTCTCTATACAAGGATCAAAAAATATGCAACCACAAAAATTAGCAACTACAACTAAGGTGGGATGTGGTCTACAGAAATACAGCACATTCTCTGAAAAGCGTGCAAAAACTTTGACAATTTTTTTTCTTTATTTTCCTGAATTTTTTTGGCAATTTTGATGAAACCAAATTGGGCGAACCAATCTGTTGTTGAGCGTGGGTAACTGTTGCAAGATGAACCTGTGCTGATAGAAGAATATATGGAGCTATAGGAAGGCACACAATATGACAGCAAGGATTAGCAATTAACGAGCGCGGATTAGCGGCTGTTCAATCCGGATCGAAAGTACAAATCACAACTGCTGGCTAAGACGTGTCGAGACGTAGCGCAACAAGGTGAAAACAAAGAACGATGGAAAGAACGCACAGAACAAACAAATAACACGGATTTTTCCTTTTTCCTGAATTTTTCCATGATTTTTCCAAAAGGCACCGGTGGGAATCAAACTTTTTTATTTTTTCACTATTTTTTTTCATTATTTTCCCTGAACAAGGATCAAAAAAGATGCAACCACAAAAATTGGCACCTACAACTCAGGTGGGATGTGTTCTACAGAAATACAACACGTTCTTTGAAAAGCGTGCAAAAACTTTGACAATTTTTTTCTTTATTTTCCTGAATTTTTTTGGCAATTTTGATGAAACCAAACAGGGCGAACCAATCTATTGTTGAGCGTGGGTAACAGTTGCAAGATGAACCTGTGCTGATAGAAGAACATGTGGAGCTATGGGTAGGCACACAATATGACAACAAGGATTAGCAATTAACGAGTGCAGATTAGCGATTGTTCAATCCGGATCCAAAGTACAAATCACAGCTGCTGGCTAAGACGTGTCGAGATGTAGCGCAACAAGGTGGAAACAAAGGACGACGGAAAGAACGCACAGAACAAGCAAATAACACGGATTTTTCTTTTTTCCTGAATTTTTCCCTGATTTTTCCAAAAGGAACTAGTGGGAATCAAACTCTTTTATTTTTTCACTATTTTTTTTATCATTTTCTCTGAACAAGGATCAAAAAATATGCAACCACAAAAATTGGCACCTACAACTAAGGTGGGATGTGGTCTACAGAAATACAGCACATTCTCTGAAAAGCATGCAAAAACTTTGATAATTTTTTTCTATATTTTCCTGAATTTTTTTGGTAATTTAGATGAAACCAAACAGGGAGAACTAATCTGTTGTTGAGCGTGGGTAACAGTTGCAAGATGAATCTGTGCTGATAGAAGAATATGTGGAGCTATGGGAAGACACACAATATGACAGCAAGGATTAGAATTAATGAGCGCGGATTAGCGGCTGTTCAGTCTGGATCGAAAGTACAAATCACAGCTGCTGGCTAAGACGTGTCGAGACGTAGCGCAACAAGGTGAAAACAAAGGACGATGGAAAGAACGCACAAAACAAGCAAATAACATGGATTTTTCCTTTTTCCTGAATTTTTCTATAATTTTTCCAAAAGGCACCGGTGGGAATCAAACTTTTTTATTTTTTCACTATTTTTTCATTATATTCCCTGAGCAAGGATCAAAAAAGATGCAACCACAAAAATTGGCACCTACAACTGAGGTGGGATGTAGTCTACAGAAATACAGCATGTTCTTTGAAAAGCGTGCAAAAACTTTGACAATTTTTTTTCTTTATTTTCCTGAATTTTTTTTGGCAATTTTGATGAAACCAAACAGGGCGAACCAATCTGTTGTTGAGCGTGGGTAACAGTTGCAAGATGAACCTGTGCCGATAGAAGAATATGTGGAGCTATGGGTAGGCACACAATATGACAACAAGGGCAATTAACGAGTGCAGATTAGCGATTGTTCAATCCGGATCCACAGTACAAATCACAGCTGCTGGCTAAGACCTGTCGAGACGTAGCGCAACAAGGTGAAAACAAAGGACGATGGAAAGAACGCACAGAACAAGCAAATAACACAAATTTTTTCTTTTTCCTGAATTTTTCCCTGATTTTTCCAAAAGGCACCCGTGGGAATCAAACTTTTTTATATTTTCACTATTTTTTTCATTATTTTCTCTGAATAAGGATCAAAAAAGATGCAACCACAAAAATTGGCACCTACAACTGAGGTGGGATGTGGTCTACAGAAATACAACACGTTCTCTGAAAAGCGTGCAAAAACTTTTGAGAATTTTTTCTTTGTTTTCCTGAATTTTTTTGGCAACTTTGATGAAACCAAATAGGGCGAACCAATCTGTTGTTGAGCGTGGGTAACAGTTGCAGGATGAACCTGTGCTGATCGAAGAATATGTGGAGCTATGGGTAGGCACACAATATGACAGCAAGGATTAGCATAACAAGCGCAGATTAGCGATTGTTCAATCCGGATCCAAAGTACAAATCACAGCTGCTGGCTAAGACGTGTCGAGACGTAGCGCAACAAGGTGAAAACAAAGCACGATGGAAAGAACGCACAGAACAAGCAAATAACACAAATTTTTTCTTTTTCCTGAATTTTTCCCTGATTTTTCCAAAAGGCACCGGTGGGAATCAAACTTTTTTATTTTTTTCACTATTTTTTTCATTATTTTCTCTGAATAAGGATAAAAAAAGATGCAACCACAAAAATTGGCACCTACAACTGAGGTGGGATGTGGTCTACAGAAATACAACACGTTCTCTGAAAAGCGTGCAAAAACTTTGAGATTTTTTTCTTTGTTTTCCTGAATTTTTTTGGCAACTTTGATGAAACCAAATAGGGCGAACCAATCTGTTGTTGAGCGTGGGTAACAGTTGCAAGATGAACCTGTGCTGATCGAAGAATATGTGGAGCTATGGGTAGGCACACAATATGACAGCAAGGATTAGCAATTAACGAGTGCAGATTAGCGATTGTTCAATCCGGATCCAAAGTACAAATCACAGCTGCTGGCTAAGACGTGTCGAGATGTAGCGCAACAAGGTGAAAACAAAGGACGATGGAAAGAACGCACAGAACAAGCAAATAACACGGATTTTTCCTTTTTCCGGAATTTTTCCCTGATTTTTCCAAAAGGCACCGGTGGGAATCAAACTTTTTTATTTTTTCACTATTTTTTTTTATCATTTTCTCTGTACAAGGATCAAAAAATATGCAACCACAAAAATTAGCAACTACAACTAAGGTGGGATGTGGTCTACAGAAATACAGCACATTCTCTGAAAAGCGTGCAAAAACTTTGACAATTTTTTTTCTTTATTTTCCTGATTTTTTTTGGCAATTTTGATGAAACCAAATAGGGCGAACCAATCTGTTGTTGAGCGTGGGTAACTGTTGCAAGATGAACCTGTGATGATAGAAGAATGTGTGGAGCTATAGGAAGGCACACAATATGACAGCAAGGATTAGCAATTAACGAGCGCGGATTAGCGGCTGTTCAATCCGGATCGAAAGTACAAATCACAACTGCTGGCTAAGACGTGTCGAGACGTAGCGCAACAAGGTGAAAACAAAGAACGATGGAAAGAACGCACAGAACAAACAAATAACACGAATTTTTCCTTTTTCCTGAATTTTTCCATGATTTTTCCAAAAGGCACCGGTGGGAATCAAACTTTTTTATTTTTTCACTATTTTTTTCATTATTTTCCCTGAACAAGGATCAAAAAAGATGCAACCACAAAAATTGGCACCTACAACTCAGGTGGGATGTGTTCTACAGAAATACAACACGTTCTTTGAAAAGCGTGCAAAAACTTTGACAATTTTTTTCTTTATTTTCCTGAATTTTTTTGGCAATTTTGATGAAACCAAACAGGGCGAACCAATCTATTGTTGAGCGTGGGTAACAGTTGCAAGATGAACCTATGCTGATAGAAGAATATGTGGAGCTATGGGTAGGCACACAATATGACAACAAGGATTAGAAATTAACGAGTGCAGATTAGCGATTGTTTAATCCGGATCCAAAGTACAAATCACAGCTGCTGGCTAAGACGTGTCGAGATGTAGCGCAACAAGGTGGAAATAAAGGACGATGGAAAGAACACACAGAACAAGCAAATAACACGGATTTTTCCTTTTTCCTGAATTTTTCCCTGATTTTTCCAAAAGGCACCGGTGGGAATCAAACTTTTTTATTTTTTCACTATTTTTTCATTATTTTCTCTGAACAAGGATCAAAAAAGATGCAACAACAAAAATTGGCACCTACAACTGAGGTGGGATGTGGTCTACAGAAATACAACACGTTCTCTGAAAAGCGTGCAAAAACTTTGATAATTTTTTCTTTATTTTCCTAAATTTTTTTGGCAATTTGATGAAACCAAACAGGTAGAACCAATCTGTTGTTGAGCGTGGGTAACAGTTGCAAGATGAACCTGTGCTGATAGAAGAACATGTGGAGCTATGGGTAGGCACACAATATGACAACAAGGATTAGCAATTAACGAGTGCAGATTTGCGATTGTTCAATCCGGATCCAAAGTACAAATCATAGCTGCTGGCTAAGACGTGTCGAGATGTAGCGCAACAAGGTGGAAACAAAGGACGATGGAAAGAACGCGCAGAACAAGCAAATAACACGGATTTTTCCTTTGTCCTGAATTTTTCCCTGATTTTTCCAAAAGGCACCGGTGGGAATCAAACTTTTTTTTTCACTATTTTTTTCATTATTTTCTCTGAACAAGGATCCAAAAAGATGCAACAACAAAAATTGGCACCTACAACTGAGGTGGGATGTGGTCTACAGAAATACAACACGTTCTCTGAAAAACGTGCAAAAACTTTGACAAATTTTTCTTTATTTTCCTAAATTTTTTTGGCAACTTTGATGAAACCAAATAGGGCGAACCAATCTGTTGTTGAGCGTGGGTAATAGTTGCAAGATGAACCTATGCTGATAGAAGAACATGTGGAGCTATGGGTAGGCACACAATATGACAGCAAGGATTAGCAATTAACGAGTGCAGATTAGCGATTGTTCAATCCGGATCCAAAGTACAAATCACAACTGCTGGCTAAGACGTGTCGAGATGTAGCGCAACAAGGTGAAAACAAAGGACGATGGAAAGAACGCACAGAACAAGCAAATAACACGGATTTTTCCTTTTTCCTGAATTTTTCCCTGATTTTTCCAAAAGGCACCGGTGGGAATCAAACTTTTTTATTTTTTCACTATTTTTTTTATCATTTTCTCTGTACAAGGATCAAAAAATATGCAACCACAAAAATTGGCACCTACAACTAAGGTGGGATGTGGTCTACCGAAATACAGCACATTCTCTGAAAAGCGTGCAAAAACTTTGACAATTTTTTTTCTTTATTTTCCTGAATTTTTTTGGCAATTTTGATGAAACCAAACAGGTACAACCAATTTGTTGTTGAGCGTGGGTAACTGTTGCAAGATGAACCTGTGCTGAGAGAAGAATATGTGGAGCTATAGGAAGGCACACAATATGACAGCAAGGATTAGCAATTAACGAGCGCGGATTAGCGGCTGTTCAATCCGGATCGAAAGTACAAATCACAACTACTGGCTAAGACGTGTCGAGACGTAGCGCAACAAGGTGAAAACAAAGATCGATGGAAAGAACGCACAGAACAAACAAATAACACGGATTTTTCCTTTTTCCTGAATTTTTCCATGATTTTTCCAAAAGGCACCGGTGGGAATCAAACTTTTTTATTTTTTCACTATTTTTTTCATTATTTTCCCTGAACAAGGATCAAAAAAGATGCAACCACAAAAATTGGCACCTACAACTCAGGTGGGATGTGTTCTACAGAAATACAACACGTTCTTTGAAAATCGTGCAAAAACTTTGACAATTTTTTTCTTTATTTTCCTGAATTTTTTTGGCAATTTTGATGAAACCAAACAGGGCGAACCAATCTATTGTTGAGCGTGGGTAACAGTTGCAAGATGAACCTATACTGATAGAAGAATATGTGGAGCTATGGGTAGGCACACAATATGACAACAAGGATTAGCAATTAACGAGTGCAGATTAGCGATTGTTCAATCCGGATCCAAAGTACAAATCACAGCTGCTGGCTAAGACGTGTCGAGACGTAGCGCAACAAGGTGAAAACAAAGGACGATGGAAAAAACGCACAGAACAAGCAAATGACACGGATTTTTCCTTTTTCCTGAATTTTTCCCTGATTTTTCCAAAAGGCACCGGTGGGAATCAAACTTTTTTATTTTTTCACTATTTTTTTCATTATTTTCTCTGAACAAGGATCAAAAAAGATGCAACAACAAAAATTGGCACCTACAACTGAGGTGGGATGTGGTCTACAGAAATACAACACGTTCTCTGAAAAGCGTGCAAAAACTTTGATAATTTTTTCTTTATTTTCCTAAATTTTTTTGGCAATTTGATGAAACCAAATAGGGCGAACCAATCTGTTGTTGAGCGTGGGTAACAGTTGCAAGATGAACCTGTGCTGATAGAAGAACATGTGGAGCTATGGGTAGGCACACAATATGACAAGGATTAGCAATTAACGAGTGCAGATTAGCGATTGTTCAATCCGGATCCAAAGTACAAATCATAGCTGCTGGCTAAGACGTGTCGAGATGTAGCGCAACAAGGTGGAAACAAAGGACGATGGAAAGAATGCGCAGAACAAACAAATAACACGGATTTTTACTTTTTCCTGAATTTTTCCATGATTTTTCCAAAAGGCACCGGTGGGAATCAAACTTTTTTATTTTTTCACTATTTTTTTCATTATTTTCCCTGAACAAGGATCAAAAAAGATGCAACCACAAAAATTGGCACCTACAACTCAGGTGGGATGTGTTCTACAGAAATACAACACGTTCTTTGAAAAGCGTGCAAAAACTTTGACAATTTTTTTCTTTATTTTCCTGAATTTTTTCGGCAATTTTGATGAAACCAAACAGGGCGAACCAATCTGTTGTTGAGCGTGGGTAACAGTTGCAAGATGAACCTGTGCTGATAGAAGAACATGTGGAGCTATGGGTAGGCACACAATATGACAACAAGGATTAGCAATTAACGAGTGCAGATTAGCGATTGTTCAATCCGGATCCAAAGTATAAATCATAGCTGCTGGCTAAGACGTGTCGAGATGTAGCGCAACAAGGTGGAAACAAAGGACGATGGAAAGAACGCGCAGAACAAGCAAATAACACGGATTTTTCCTTTTTCCTGAATTTTTCCCTGATTTTTCCAAAAGGCACCGATGGGAATCAAACTTTTTTATTTTTTCACTATTTTTTTTATCATTTTCTCTGTACAAGGATCAAAAAATATGCAACCACAAAAATTGGCACCTACAACTAAGGTGGGATGTGGTCTACCGAAATACAGCACATTCTCTGAAAAGCGTGCAAAAACTTTGACAATTTTTTTTCTTTATTTTCCTGAATTTTTTTGGCAATTTTGATGAAACCAAACAGGTAGAACCAATTTGTTGTTGAGCGTGGGTAACTGTTGCAAGATGAACCTGTGCTGAGAGAAGAATATGTGGAGCTATAGGAAGGCACACAATATGACAGCAAGGATTAGCAATTAACGAGCGCGGATTAGCGGCTGTTCAATCCGGATCGAAAGTACAAATCACAACTACTGGCTAAGACGTGTCGAGACGTAGCGCAACAAGGTGAAAACAAAGATCGACGGAAAGAACGCACAGAACAAAGAAATAACACGGATTTTTCCTTTTTCCTGAATTTCTCCATGATTTTTCCAAAAGGCACCAGTGGGAATCAAACTTTTTTATTTTTTCACTATTTTTTTCATTATTTTCCCTGAACAAGGATCAAAAAAGATGCAACCACAAAAATTGGCACCTACAACTCAGGTGGGATGTGTTCTACAGAAATACAGCACGTTCTTTGAAAATCATGCAAAAACTTTGACAATTTTTTTCTTTATTTTCCTGAATTTTTTTGGCAATTTTGATGAAACCAAATAGGGCGAACCAATCTATTGTTGAGCGTGGGTAACAGTTGCAAGATGAACCTGTGCTGATAGAAGAATATGTGGAGCAATGGGTAGGCACACAATATGATAATAAGGATTAGCAATTAACGAGTGCAGATTAGCGATTGTTCAATCCGGATCCAAAGTACAAATCACTGGTACTGGCTAAGACGTGTTGAGATGTGGCGCAATAAGGTGGAAACAAAGGACGACGGAAAGAACGCACAGAACAAGCAAATAACACGGATTTTTCCTTTTTCCTGAATTTTTCCCTGATTTTTCCAAAAGGCACGGTGGGAATCAAACTTTTTTATTTTTTCACTATTTTTTTCATTATTTTCTCTGAACAAGGATCAAAAAAGATGAAACCACAAAAATTGGCACCTACAACTGAGGTGGGATGTGGTCTACAGAAATACAACACGTTCTCTGAAAAAGCGTGCAAAAACTTTGACAATTTGTTGTTGAGCGTGGGTAACAGTTGCAAGATGAACCTGTGCCGATAGAAGAACATGTGGAGCTATGGGTAGGCACACAATATGACAGCAAGGATTAGCAATTAACGAGTGCAAATTAGCGATTGTTCAATCCGGATCCAAAGTATAAATCACTGCTGCTGGCTAAGACGTGTCGAGACGTAGCGCACAAAGGTGAAAACAAAGCACGATGGAAAGAAGGCACAGAAAAAGCAAATAACACGGATTTTTCTTTTTTTTGAATTTTTTCCTGATTTTTCCAAAAGGCACAGGTGGGAATCAAACTTTTTTATTTTTTCACTATTTCTTTTATAATTTTCTCTGAACAAGGACCAAAAAAGATGCAACCACAAAAATTGGCACCTACAACTGAGGTGGGATGTGGTCTACAGAAATAAAGCACGTTCTCTGAAAAGCAAGCAAAAACTTTGACAATTTTTTTCTTTATTTTCCTAAATTTTTTTGGCAACTTTGATGAAACCAAATAGGGTGAACCAATCTGTTGTTAAGCGTGGGTAACAGTTGCAAGATGAACCTTTGCTGATAGAAGAATATGTGGAGCTATGGGTAGGCACACAATATGACAGAAAGGATTAGCAATTAACGAGTGCAGATTAGCGATTGTTCAATCCAGATCCAAAGTACAAATCACAGCTGTTGGCTAAGACGTGTCGAGACGTAGCGCAACAAGGTGAAAACAAAGCACGATGGAAATAAAGCACAGAACAAGCAAATAACACGGATTTTTCTTTTTTTCTAAATTTTTTCCTGATTTTTCCAAAAGGCACTAGTGGGAATCAAACTTTTTTATTTTTTCACTATTTTTTTATAATTTTCTCTGAACAAGGACCAAAAAAGATGCAACCATAAAAATTAGCATCTATAACTGTGGTGGGATGTGGTCTATAGAAATAAAGCACGTTCTCTGAAGAGCGTGCAAAAACTTTGACAATTTTTTTCTATATTTTCCTGAATTTTTTTGGCAATTTTGATGAAACCAAACTGGGTGAAGCAACCTGTTGTTGTGCGTGGGTAATAGTTGCAAGATGAACCTGTACTGATAGAAGAATATGTGGAGCTATGGGTAGGCACACAATATGACAGCAAGGATTAGCAATTAACGAGTGTAGATTAGCGATTGTTCAATCCGGATCCAAAGTACAAATCACAGCTGTTGGCTAAGACGTGTCGAGACGTGCGCAACAAGGAGAAAACAAAGGACGATGGAAAGAACGCATAGAACAAGCAAATAACACGGATTTTTCCTTTTTTCTGAATTTTTCTATGATTTTTCCAAAAGGCACAGGTGGGAATCAAACTTTTTTATTTTTTTACTATTTTTTCATTATTTTCCCTGAACAAGGATCAAAAAAGATGTGACCACAAAAATTGGCACCTACAACTAAGGTGGGATGTGGTCTATAGAAATACAGCACATTCTCTGAAAAGCGTGCAAAAACTTTGACAATTTTTTTCTTTATTTTCCTAAATTTTTTTGGCAATTTTGATGAAACCAAACAGGGTGAACCAATCTGTTGTTTAACGTGGGTAACAGTTGTAAGTTGAACCTGTGCTGATAGAAGAATATGTGGAGCTATGGGTAGGCACACAATATAACAAAAAGGATTAGCAATTAACGAGCGCAGATTAGCGACCTTTCATTCCGGATCCAAAGTACAAATCACAGCTGCTAGCTAAGACATGTCGAGACGTAGCGCAATAAGGTGAAAACAAAGGACGATGGAACGAACGCACAGAACAAGCAAATAATACGGATTTTTTCTTTTTCCTTAATTTTTTTCCTAATTTTTCCAAAAGGCACTCGTGGGAATCAAACTTTTTTATTTTTTCACTATTTTTTTATAATTTTCTCTGAACAAGGACCAAAAAAGATGCAACCATAAAAATTAGCATCTATAACTGTGGTGGGATGTGGTCTATAGAAATAAAGCACGTTCTCAGAAGAGCGTGCAAAAACTTTAACAATTTTTTTTCTATATTTTCCTGAATTTTTTGGCAATTTTGATGAAACCAAACTGGGTGAAGCAACCTGTTGTTGTGCGTGGGTAATAGTTGCAAGATGAACCTGTGCTGATAGAAGAATATGTGGAGCTATGGGTAGGCACACAATATGACAGCAAGGATTAGCAATTAATGAGTGTAGATTAGCGATTGTTCAATCCGGATCCAAAGTACAAATCACAGCTGTTGGCTAAGACGTGTCGAGACGTAGCGCAACAAGGTGAAAACAAAGGACGATGGAAAGAACGCATAGAACAAGCAAATAACACGGATTTTTCCTTTTTTTTGATATTTTTCTATGATTTTTCCAAAAGGCACCGGTGGGAATCAAACTTTTTTTATTTTTTTACTATTTTTTCATTATTTTCCCTGAACAAGGATCAAAAAAGATGCAACCACAAAAATTGGCACCTACAACTAAGGTGGGATGTGGTCTATAGAAATACAGCACATTCTCTGAAAAGCGTGCAAAAACTTTGACAATTTTTTCTTTATTTTCCTAAATTTTTTTGGCAATTTTGATGAAACTAAACAGGGTGAACCAATCTGTTGTTTAACGTGGGTAACAGTTGTAAGTTGAACCTGTGCTGATAGAAGAATATGTGGAGCTATGGGTAGGCACACAATATAACAACAAGGATTAGCAATTAACGAGCGCAGATTAGCGACCTTTCAATCCGGATCCAAAGTACAAATCACAGCTGCTGGCTAAGACATGTCGAGACGTAGCGCAATAAGGTGAAAACAAAGGACGATGGAACGAACGCACAGAACAAGCAAATAACACGGATTTTTTCTTTTTCCTTAATTTTTTTTCCTAATTTTTCCAAAAGGCACTCGTGGGAATCAAACATTTTTATTTTTTCACTATTTTTTTTATAATTTTCTCTGAACAAGGACCAAACAAGATGCAACCACAAAAATTAGCACCTACAACTGAGGTGGGATGTGGTCAACAAAAATATAGCACGTTCTCTGAAAAGCGTGCAAAAACTTTGACAATTTTTTTCATTATTTTCCTAAATTTTTTTTGGCAACTTTGATGAAACTAAATAGGGCGAACCAATCTGTCGTTGAGCGTGGGTAACAGTTGCAAGATGAACCTGTGCTGATAGAAGAATATGTGGAGCTATGGGTAGGCACACAATATGACAGCAAGGATTAGCAATTAACGAGTGCAGATTAGCGATTGTTCAATCCGGATCTAAAGTACAAATCATAGCTGCTGGCTAAGACGTGTCGAGACGTAGCGCAACAAGGTGAAAACAAAGCACGATGGAAAGAACGCATAGAACTTGCAAATAACACGGATTTTTCTTTTTTTCTAAATTTTTTCCTGATTTTTCGAAAAGGCACTAGTGGGAATCAAACTTTTTTATTTTTCTCTATTTTTTTATAATTTTCTCTAAACAAGGACCAAAAAAGATGCAACCATATAAATTGTCACCTACAACTGTGGTGGGATGTGGTTTACAGAAATAAAGCACATTCTCTGAAGAGCGTGCAAAAACTTTGACAATTTTTTTCTTTATTTTCCTGAATTTTTTTGGCAATTTGAATGAAACCAAACAGGGTGAACTAATCTGTTGTTGAGCGTGGGTAACAGTTGCAAGATGAACCTGTGCTGATAGAAGAATATGTGGAGCTATGGGAAGGCACACAATATGACAGCAAGGATTAGCAATTAACGAGCGCGGATTAGCGGCTGTTCAATCTGGATCGAAAGTACAAATCACAGCTGCTGGCTAAGACGTGTTGAGACGTAGCGCAACAAGGTGAAAACAAAGGACGATGGAAAGAACGCACAGTACAAGCAAATAACATGGATTTTTCCTTTTTCTTGAATTTTTCTATGATTTTTCCAAAAGGCACCGGTGGGAATCAAACTTTTTTATTTTTGCACTATTTTTTCATTATTTTCCCTGAACAAGGATCAAAAAAGATGCAACCACAAAAATTGGCACCTACAACTGAGGTGGGATGTGGTCTACGGAAATACGGCACGTTCTTTGAAAAGCGTGCAAAAACTTTGACAATTTTTTTTTCTTTATTTTCCTGAATTTTTTGGCAATTTTGATGAAACCAAATAGGGTGAACCAATCTGTTGTTGAGCGTGGGTAACAGTTGCAAGATGAACCTATGGTGATAGAAGAATATGTGGAGCTATGGGTAGGCACACAATATGACAACAAGGGCAATTAACGAGTGCAGATTAGCGATTGTTCAATCCGGATCCAAAGTACAAATCACAGCTGCTGGCTAAGACGTGTCGAGACGTAGCGCAACAAGGTGAAAATAAAGGACGATGGAAAGAACGCACAGAACAAGCAAATAACACGGATTTTTTCTTTTTCCTGAATTTTTCCCTGATTTTTCCAAAAGGCACCGGTGGGAATCAAACTTTTTTATTTTTTCACTATATTTTTCATTATTTTCTCTGAACAAGGATCAAAAAAGAAGCAACCACAAAAATTGGCACCTACAACTGAGGTGGGATGTGGTCTACAGAAATACAGCACGTTCTCTTAAAAGCGTGCAAAAACTTTGCGAATTTTTTCTTTATTTTCCTGAATTTTTTTGGCAACTTTGATGAAACCAAATAGGGTGAACCAATCTGTTGTTGAGCGTGGGTAACAGTTGCAAGATGAACCTATGCTGATAGAAGAATACGTGGAGCTATGGGTAGGCACACAATATGACAGCAAGGATTAGCAATTAATGAGTGTAGATTAGCGATTGTTCAATCTAGATCCAAAGTACAAATCACAGCTGCAGGCTAAGACGTGTCGAGACGTAGTGCACAAAGGTGAAAACAAAGCACGATGGAAAGAACGCACAGAACAAGCAAATAGCACGGATTTTTCATTTTTCCTAAATTTTTCCCTGATTTTTCCAAAAGGCACTAGTGGAAATCAAACTTTTTTATTTTTTCACTATTTTTTTATCATTTTCTCTGTACAAGGATCAATAAATATGCAACCACAAAAATTGGCACCTACAACTGAGGGGGGATGTGGTCTACAGAAATACAGCACATTCTCTGAAAAGCGTGCAAAAACTTTGACAATTTTTTTCTTTATTTTCCTGAATTTTTTTAGCAATTTTGATGAAACCAAACAGGGCGAACCAATCTGTTGTTGAGCGTGGGTAACAGTTGCAAGATGAACCTGTGCTGGTAGAAGAATATGTGGAGCTATGGGAAAGCACACAATATGACAGCAAGGATTAGCAATTAACGAGCGCGGATTAGCGGCTGTTCAATCCGGATCGACAGTACAAATCACAGCTGCTGGCTAAGACGTGTCGAGACGTAGCGCAACAAGGTGAAAACAAAGAACGATGGAAAGAACGCACAAAACAAGCAAATAACACGAATTTTTCCTTTTTCCTGAATTTTTCCATGATATTTCCAAAAGGCACCGGTGGGAATCAAACTTTTTTTATTTTTTCACTATTTTTTTCATTATTTTCCCTGAACAAGGATCAAAAAAGATGCAACCACAAAAATTGGCACCTACAACTGAGGTGGGATGTGTTCTACAGAAATACAGCACTTTCTTTGAAAAGCGTGCAAAAACTTTGACAATTTTTTTCTTTATTTTCCTGAATTTTTTTGGCAATTTTGATGAAACCAAACAGGGCGAACCAATCTGTTGTTGAGCGTGGGTAACAGTTGCAAGATGAACCTATGCTGATAGAAGAATATGTGGAGCTATGGGTAGGCACACAATATGACAACAAGGGCAATTAACGAGTGCAGATTAGCGATTGTTCAATCCGGATCCAAAGTACAAATCACAGCTGCTGGCTAAGACGTGTCGAGACGTAGCGCAACAAGGTGAAAATAAAGGACGATGGAAAGAACGCACAGAACAAGCAAATAACACGGATTTTTTCTTTTTCCTGAATTTTTCCCTAATTTTTCCAAAAGGCACCGGTGGGAATCAAACTTTTTTATTTTTTCACTATTTTTTTCATTATTTTCTCTGAACAAGGATCAAAAAAGATGCAACCACAAAAATTGGCACCTACAACTGAGGTGGGATGTGGTCTACAGAAATACAGCACGTTCTCTGAAAAGCATGCAAAAACTTTGCGAATTTTTTCTTTATTTTCCTGAATTTTTTTGGCAACTTTGATGAAACCAAATAGGGTGAACCAATCTGTTGTTGAGCATGGGTAACAGTTGCAAGATGAACCTGTGCTGATAGAAGAATACGTGGAGCTATGGGTAGGCACACAATATGATAGCGAGGATTAGCAATTAATGAGTGTAGATTAGCGATTGTTCAATCTGGATCCAAAGTACAAATCACAGCTGAAGGCTAAGACGTGTCGAGACGTAGCGCACAAAGGTGAAAACAAAGCACGATGGAAAGAACGCACAGAACAAGCAAATAGCACGGATTTTTCATTTTTCCTAAATTTTTCCCTGATTTTTCCAAAAGGCACTAGTGGAAATCAAACTTTTTTATTTTTTCACTATTTTTTTATCATTTTCTCTGTACAAGGATCAATAAATATGCAACCACAAAAATTGGCACCTACAATTGAGGTGGGATGTGGTCTACAGAAATACAGCACATTCTCTGAAAAGCATGCAAAAACTTTGACAATTTTTTTCTTTATTTTCCTGAATTTTTTTAGCAATTTTGATGAAACCAAACAGGGCGAACCAATCTGTTGTTGAGCGTGGGTAACAGTTGCAAGATGAACCTGTGCTGGTAGAAGAATATGTGGAGCTATGGGAAGGCACACAATATGACAGCAAGGATTAGTAATTAACGAGCGCGGATTAGCGGCTGTTCAATCCGGATCGACAGTACAAATCACAGCTGCTGGCTAAGACGTGTCGAGACGTAGCGCAACAAGGTGAAAACAAAGAACGATGGAAAGAACGCTCAAAACAAGCAAATAACACGAATTTTTCCTTTTTTCTGAATTTTTCCATGATATTTCCAAAAGGCACCGGTGGGAATCAAACTTTTTTTATTTTTTCACTATTTTTTTCATTATTTTCCCTGAACAAGGATCAAAAAAGATGCAACCACAAAAATTGGCACCTACAACTGAGGTGGGATGTGTTCTACAGAAATACAGCACGTTCTCTGAACAGCGTGCAAAAACTTTGACAATTTTTTTCTTTATTTTCCTGAATTTTTTTGGCAATTTTGATGAAACCAAACAGGGCGAACCAATCCGTTGTTGAGCGTGGGTAACAGTTGCAAGATGAACCTATGCTGATAGAAGAATATGTGGAGCTATGGGTAGGCACACAATATGACAACAAGGGCAATTAACGAGTGCAGATTAGCGATTGTTCAATCCGGATCCAAAGTACAAATCACAGCTGCTGGCTAAGACGTGTCGAGACGTAGCGCAACAAGGTGAAAATAAAGGACGATGGAAAGAACGCACAGAACAAGCAAATAACACGGATTTTTTCTATTTTCGGAATTTTTCCCTGATTTTTCCAAAAGGCACCGGTGGGAATCAAACTTTTTTATTTTTTCACTATTTTTTTCATTATTTTCTCTGAACAAGGATAAAAAAAGATGCAACCACAAAAATTGGCACCTACAACTGAGGTGGGATGTGGTCTACAGAAATACAGCACGTTCTCTGAAAAGCGTGCAAAAACTTTGCGAATTTTTTCTTTATTTTCCTGAATTTTTTTGGCAACTTTGATGAAACCAAATAGGGTGAACCAATCTGTTGTTGAGCATGGGTAACAGTTGCAAGATGAACCTATGCTGATAGAAGAACACGTGGAGCTATGGGTAGGCACACAATATGATAGCGAGGATTAGCAATTAATGAGTGTAGATTAGCGATTGTTCAATCTGGATCCAAAGTACAAATCACAGCTGCAGGCTAAGACGTGTCGAGACATAGCGCACAAAGGTGAAAACAAAGCACGATGGAAAGAACGCACAGAACAAGCAAATAGCACGGATTTTTCATTTTTCCTAAATTTTTCCCTGATTTTTCCAAAAGGCACTAGTGGAAATCAAACTTTTTTATTTTTTCACTATTTTTTTATCATTTTCTCTGTACAAGGATCAATAAATATGCAACCACAAAAATTGGCACCTACAACTGAGGTGGGATGTGGTCTACAGAAATACAGCACATTCTCTGAAAAGCGTGCAAAAACTTTGACAATTTTTTTCTTTATTTTCCTGAATTTTTTTTGGCAATTTTGATGAAACCAAACAGGGCGAACCAATCTGTTGTTGAGCGTGGGTAACAGTTGCAAGATGAACCTGTGCTGGTAGAAGAATATGTGGAGCTATGGGAAGGCACACAATATGACAGCAAGGATTAGCAATTAACGAGCGCGGATTAGCGGCTGTTCAATCCGGATCGACAGTACAAATCACAGCTGCTGGTTAAGACGTGTCGAGACGTAGCGCAACAAGGTGAAAACAAAGAACGATGGAAAGAACGCACAAAACAAGCAAATAACACGAATTTTTCCTTTTTTCTGAATTTTTCCATGATATTTCCAAAAGGCACCGGTGGGAATCAAACTTTTTTATTTTTTCACTATTTTTTTCATTATTTTCCCTGAACAAGGATCAAAAAAGATGCAACCACAAAAATTGGCACCTACAACTGAGGTGGGATGTGTTCTACAGAAATACAGCACGTTCTCTGAAAAGCGTGCAAAAACTTTGACAATTTTTTTCTTTATTTTCCTGAATTTTTTTGGCAATTTTGATGAAACCAAACAGGGCGAACCAATCTGTTGTTGAGCGTGGGTAACAGTTGCAAGATGAACCTATGCTGATAGAAGAATATGTGGAGCTATGGGTAGGCACACAATATGACAACAAGGGCAATTAACGAGTGCAGATTAGCGATTGTTCAATCCGGATCCAAAGTACAAATCACAGCTGCTGGCTAAGACGTGTCGAGACGTAGCGCAACAAGGTGAAAATAAAGGACGATGGAAAGAACGCACAGAACAAGCAAATAACACGGATTTTTTCTTTTTCCTGAATTTTTCCCTGATTTTTCCAAAAGGCACCGGTGGGAATCAAACTTTTTTATTTTTTCACTATTTTTTTTATTATTTTCTCTGAACAAGGATAAAAAAAGATGCAACCACAAAAATTGGCACCTACAACTGAGGTGGGATGTGGTCTACATAAATACAGCATGTTCTCTGAAAAGCGTGCAAAAACTTTGCGAATTTTTTCTTTATTTTCCTGAATTTTTTTGGCAACTTTGATGAAACCAAATAGGGTGAACCAATCTGTTGTTGAGCGTGGGTAACAGTTGCAAGATGAACCTATGCTGATAGAAGAATACGTGGAGCTATGGGTAGGCACACAATATGACAGCAAGGATTAGCAATTAATGAGTGCAGATTAGCGATTGTTCAATCTGGATCCAAAGTACAAATCACAGCTGCTGGCTAAGACGTGTCGAGACGTAGCGCACAAAGGTGAAAACAAAGCACGATGGAAAGAACGCACAGAACAAGCAAATAACATGGATTTTTCTTTTTTCCTTAATTTTTCCCTGATTTTTCCAAAGGACACTAGTGGGAATCAAACTTTTTTATTTTTTCACTATTTTTTTTATCATTTTCTCTGTACAAGGATCAAAAAATATGCAAGCACAAAAATTGGCACCTACAACTGAGGTGGGATGTGGTCTACAGAAATACAGCACATTCTCTGAAAAGCGTGCAAAAACTTTGACAATTTTTTCTTTATTTTCCTAATTTTTTTTGGCAATTTTGATGAAACCAAACAGGGCGAACCAATCTGTTGTTGAGCGTGGGTAACAGTTGCAAGATGAACCTATGCTGATAGGAGAATATATGGAGCTATGGGAAGGCACACAATAAGACAGTAAGGATTAGCAATTAACGAGCGCGGATTAGCGGCTGTTCAATCCGGATCGAAAGTACAAATTACAGCTACTGGCTAAGACGTGTCGAGACGTAGCGCAACAAGGTGAAAACAAAGAACGATGGAAAGAACGCACAGAACAAGCAAATAACTCGGATTTTTCCTCTTTTCTGAATTTTTCCATGATTTTTCCAAAAGGCACCGGTGGGAATCAAACTTTTTTATTTTTTCACTATTTTTTTCATTATTTTCCCCGAACAAGGATCAAAAAAGATGCAACCACAAAAATTGGCACCTACAACTGAAGTGGGATGTGGTCTACAGAAATACAGCACGTTCTCTGAAAAGCGTGCAAAAACTTTGAGAATTTTTTCTTTATTTTCCTGAATTTTTTTGGCAACTTTGATGAAACCAAATAGGGCGAACCAATCTGTTGTTGAGCGTGGGTAACAGTTGCAAGATGAACCTGTGCTAATAGAAGAATATGTGGAGCTATGGGTAGGCACACAATATGACAACAAGGATTAGCAATTAATGAGTATAGATTAGCGATTGTTCAATCCGGATCCAAAGTAGAAATCACAGCTGTTGGCAAAGACGTGTCGAGACGTAGCGCACAAAGGTGAAAACAAAGCACGATGGAAAGAACGCACAGAACAAGCAAATAACACGGATTTTTCTTTTTTCCTGAATTTTTCCCTGATTTGTCCAAAAGGCACTAGTGGGAATCAATCTTTTTTATTTTTTCATTATTTTTTTTATCATTTTCTCTGTACAAGGATCAAAAAATATGCAACCACAAAAATTGGCGCCTACAACTAAGGTGGGATGTGGTCTACAGAAATACAACACATTCTCTGAAAAGCGTGCAAAAACTTTGACAATTTTTTTCTTTATTTTCCTGAATTTTTTTGGCAATTTTCATGAAACCAAACAGGCGAACGAATCTGTTGTTGAGCGTGGGTAACAGTTGCCAGATGAACCTGTGCTGATAGAAGAATATGTGGAGCTATGGGAAGGCACACAATATGACAGCAAGGATTAGCAATTAACGAGCGTGGATTAGCGGCTGTTCAATCCGGATCGAAAGTACAAATCACAGCTGCTGGCTAAGACGTGTCGAGACGTAGCGCAACAAGGTGAAAACAAAGAACAATGGAAAGAACGCACAGAGCAAGCAAATAACACGAAATTTTCCTTTTTCCTGTATTTTTCCATGATTTTTCCAAAAGGCACCGGTGGGAATCAAATTTTTTTATTTTTTCACTATTTTTTTCATTATTTTCCCTGAACAAGGATCAAAAAAGATGCAACCACAAAAATTGGCACCTACAACTGAGGTGGGATGTGTTCTACAGAAATACAACACGTTCTTTGAAAAGCGTGCAAAAACTTTGATAATTTTTTTTCTTTATTTTCCTGAATTTTTTTGGCAATTTTGATGAAACCAAACAGGGCGAACCAATCTATTGTTGAGCGTGGGTAACAGGTGCAAGATGAACCTATGCTGATAGAAGAATATGTGGAGCTTTGGGTAGGCACACAATATGACAACAAGGGCAATTAACGAGTGCAGATTAGCGATTGTTCAATCCGGATCCAAAGTACAAATCACAGCTGCTGGCTAAGACGTGTCGAGACGTAGCGCAACAAGGTGAAAATAAAGGACGATGGAAAGAACGCACAGAACAAGCAAATAACACGGATTTTTTCTTTTTCCTGAATTTTTCCCTGATTTTTCCAAAAGGCACCGGTGGGAATCAAACTTTTTTATTTTTTCACTATTTTTTTTATTATTTTCTCTGAACAAGGATCAAAAAAGATGAAACCACAAAAATTGGCACCTACAACTGAGGTGGGATGTGGTCTACATAAATACAGCATGTTCTCTGAAAAGCGTGCAAAAACTTTGCGAATTTTTTCTTTATTTTCCTGAATTTTTTTGGCAACTTTGATGAAACCAAATAGGGTGAACCAATCTGTTGTTGAGCGTGGGTAACAGTTGCAAGATGAACCTATGCTGATAGAAGAATACGTGGAGCTATGGGTAGGCACACAATATGACAGCAAGGATTAGCAATTAATGAGTGCAGATTAGCGATTGTTCAATCTGGATCCAAAGTACAAATCACAGCTGCTGGCTAAGACGTGTCGAGACGTAGCGCACAAAGGTGAAAACAAAGCACGATGGAAAGAACGCACAGAACAAGCAAATAACATGGATTTTTCTTTTTTCCTTAATTTTTCCCTGATTTTTCCAAAAGACATTAGTGGGAATCAAACTTTTTTATTTTTTCACTATTTTTTTATCATTTTCTCTGTACAAGGATCAAAAAATATGCAAGCACAAAAATTGGCACCTACAACTGAGGTGGGATGTGGTCTACAGAAATACAGCACATTCTCTGAAAAGCGTGCAAAAACTTTGACAATTTTTTCTTTATTTTCCTAATTTTTTTTGCCAATTTTGATGAAACCAAACAGGGCGAACCAATCTGTTGTTGAGCGTGGGTAACAGTTGCAAGATGAACCTGTGCTAATAGAAGAATATGTGGAGCTATGGGAAGGCACACAATATGACAGCAAGGATTAGCAATTAACGAGCGTGGATTAGCGGCTGTTCAATCCGGATCGAAAGTACAAATCACAGCTGCTGGCTAAGACGTGTCGAGACGTAGCGCAACAAGGTGAAAACAAAGAACAATGGAAAGAACGCACAGAGCAAGCAAATAACACGGAATTTTCCTTTTTCCTGTATTTTTCCATGATTTTTCCAAAAGGCACCGGTGGGAATCAAATTTTTTTATTTTTTCACTATTTTTTTCATTATTTTCCCTGAACAAGGATCAAAAAAGATGCAACCACAAAAATTGGCACCTACAACTGAGGTGGGATGTGTTCTACAGAAATACAGCACGTTCTTTGAAAAGCGTGCAAAAACTTTGATAATTTTTTTTCTTTATTTTCCTGAATTTTTTTGGCAATTTTGATGAAACCAAACAGGGCGAACCAATCTGTTGTTGAGCGTGGGTAACAGTTGCAAGATGAACCCGTGCTGATAGAAGAATATGTGGAGCTTTGGGTAGGCACACAATACGAAGGATTAGCAATTAACGAGTGCAGATTAGCGATTGTTCAATCCGGATCCAAAGTACAAATCACTGCTGCTGGCTAAGACGTGTCGAGATGTAGCGCAACAAGGTGAAAACAAAGGACGATGGAATGAACGCACAGAACAAGCAAATAACATAGATTTTTCCTTTTTCCTGAATTTCTTCCTGATTTTTCCAAAAGGCACCGGTGGGAATCAAACTTTTTTATTTTTTCACTATTTTTTTCATTATTTTCTCTAAACAAGGATAAAAAAGATGCAACCACAAAAATTGGCACCTGCAACTGAGGTGGGATGTGGTCTACAGAAATACAACACGTTCTCTAAAAAGCGTGCAAAAACTTTGACAATTTTTTTTATTTTCCTGAATTTTTTTGGCAACCTTGATGAAACCAAATAGGGCGAACCAATCTGTTGTTGAGCGTGGGTAACAGTTGCAAGATGAACCTGTGCTAATAGAAGAACATGTGGAGCTATGGGTAGGCACACAATATGACAGCAAGGATTAGCAATTAACGAGTGCAGATTAGCGATTGTTCAATCCGGATCCAAAGTACAAATCACAGCTGCTGGCTAAGACGTGTCGAGACGTAGCGCAACAAGGTGAAAACAAAGCACGATGGAAAGAACGCACAGAACAAGCAAATAACACGGACTTTTTCTTTTTCCTGAATTTTTCCCTGATTTGTCCAAAAGGCACTAGTGGGAATCAATCTTTTTTATTTTTTCATTATTCTTTTGTCATTTTCTCTGTACAAGGATCAAAAAATATGCAACCACAAAAATTGGCGCCTACAACTAAGGTGGGATGTGGTCTACAGAAATACAGCACATTCTCTGAAAAGCGTGCAAAAACATTGACAATTTTTTTCTTTATTTTCCTGAATTTTTTTGGCAATTTTGATGAAACCAAACAGGGCGAACCAATCTGTTGTTGAGCGTGGGTAACAGTTGCAAGATGAACCTGTGCTGATAGAAGAATATGTGGAGCTATGGGAAGGCACACAATATGACAGCAAGGATTAGCAATTAACGAGCGCGGATTAGCGGCTGTTCAATCCGGATCGAAAGTACAAATCACAGCTGCTGGCTAAGACGTGTCGAGACGTAGCGCAACAAGGTGAAAACAAAGAACGATGGAAAGAACGCATAGAGCAAGCAAATAACACGGAATTTTCCTTTTTCCTGTATTTTTCCATGATTTTTCCAAAAGGCACCGGTGGGAATCAAATTTTTTATTTTTTCACTATTTTTTCATTATTTTCCCTGAACAAGGATCAAAAAAGAGGCAACCACAAAAATTGGCACCTACAACTGAGGTGGGATGTGTTCTATAGGAATACAGCACGTTCTCTAAAAAGCGTGCAAAAACTTTGACAATTTTTTCTTAATTTTCCTAAATTTTTTTGGCAACCTTGATGAAACCAAATAGGGCGAACCAATCTGTTGTTGAGCGTGGGTAACAGTTGCAAGATGAACCTGTGCTAATAGAAGAACATGTGGAGCTATGGGTAGGCACACAATATGACAGCAAGGATTAGCAATTAACGAGTGCAGATTAGCGATTGTTCAATCCGGATCCAAAGTACAAATCACAGCTGCTGGCTAAGACGTGTCGAGACGTAGCGCACAAAGGTGAAAACAAAGCACGATGGAAAGAACGCACAGAACAAGCAAATAACATAGATTTTTCTTTTTTTTTTAATTTTTCCCTGATTTTTCCAAAAGGAACTAGTGGGAATCAAACTTTTTTATTTTTTCACTATTTTTTTTATCATTTTCTCTGAACAAGGATCAAAAAATATGCAACCACAAAAATTGGCACCTACAACTAAGGTGGGATGTGGTCTACAGAAATACAGCACATTATCTGAAAAGCATGCAAAAGCTTTGATAATTTTTTTTCTTTATTTTTCTAAATTTTTTTCGCAATTTTGATGAAACCAAACAGGGTGAACTAATCTGTTGTTGAGCGTGGGTAACAGTTGCAAGATGAACCTCTGCTGATAGAAGAATATGTGGAGCTACGGGAAGGCACACAATATGACAGCAAGGATTAGCAATTAACGAGCGCGGATTAGCGGCTGTTCAATCTAGATCGAAAGTACAAATCACAGCTGCAGGCTAAGACGTGTCGAGACGTAGCGCAACAAAGTGAAAACAAAGGACGATGGAAAGAACGCACAGAACAACCAAATAACATGGATTTTTCCTTTTTCCTGAATTTTTCTATAATTTTTCAAAAAGGCACCGGTGGGAATCAAACTTTTTTATTTTTTCACTATTTTTTCATTATTTTCCCTGAACAAGGATAAAAAAGATGCAACCACAAAAATTGGCACCTACAACTGAGGTGGGATGTGGTCTACAGAAATACAGCACATTCTTTGAAAAGCATGCAAAAACTTTGAAAATTTTTTCTTTATTTTCCTGAATTTTTTTTGCAATTTTGATGAAACCAAACAGGGCGAACCAATCTGTTGTTGAGCGTGGGTAACAGTTGCAAGATGAACCTGTGCTGATAGAAGAATATGTGGAGCTATGGGTAGGCACACAATATGACTGCAAGGATTAGCAATTAACGAGTGCAGATTAGCGATTGTTCAATCCGGATCCAAAGTACAAATCACAGCTGCTGGCTAAGACGTGTCGAGACGTAGCGCAACAAGGTGAAAACAAAGGACGATGGAAAAAACGCACAGAACAAGCAAATGACACGGACTTTTTCTTTTTCCTGAATTTTTCCCTGATTTTTCCAAAAGGCACCGGTGGGAATCAAACTTTTTTATTTTTTCACTATTTTTTTCATTATTTTCTCTGAACAAGGATCAAAAAAGATGCAACCACAAAAATTGGCACCTACAACTGAGGTGGGATGTGGTCTACAGAAATACAGCACGTTCTCTGAAAAGCGTGCAAAAACTTTAAGAATTTTTTCTTTATTTTCCTGAATTTTTTTGGCAACTTTGATGAAACCAAATAGGGCGAACCAATCTGTTGTTGAGCGTGGGTAACAGTTGCAAGATGAACCTGTGCTGATAGAAGAATATGTGGAGCTATGTGTAGGCACACAATATGACAGCAGGGATTAGCAATTAACGAGTGTAGATTAGCGATTGTTCAATCCGTATCCAAAGTACAAATCACAGCTGCCGGCTAAGACGTGTCGAGACGTAGCGCACAAAGGTGAAAACAAAGCACGATGGAAAGAATGCACAGAACAAGCAAATAACACGGATTTTTCTTTTTTTTTTGAATTTTTCCCTGATTTTTCCAAAAGGCACTAGTGGGAATCAAACTTTTTTATTTTTTCACTATGTTTTTTATCATTTTCTCTGAACAAGGATCAAAAAATATGCAACCACAAAAATTGGCACCTACAACTAAGGTGGGATGTGGTCTACAGAAATACAGTACATTCTCTGAAAAGCGTGCAAAAACTTTGATAATTTTTTTTCATTATTTTCCTGAATTTTTTTGGCAATTTTGATGAAACCGAACAGGGTGAACTAATCTGTTGTTGAGCATGGGTAACAGTTGCAAGATGAACCTGTGCTGATAGAAGAATATGTGGAGCTACGGGAAGGCACACAATATGACAGCAAGGATTAGCAATTAACAAGCGCGGATTAGCGGCTGTTCAATCTGGATCGAAAGTACAAATCACAGCTGCTGGCTAAGACGTGTCGAGACGTAGCGCAACAAGGTGAAAACAAAGGACGATGGAAAGAACGCACAGAACAAGCAAATAACATGGATTTTTCCTTTTTCCTAAATTTTTCTATGATTTTTTCAAAAGGCACCGGTGGGAATCAAACTTTTTTATTTTTTCACTATTTTTTCATTATTTTCCCTGAACAAGGATCAAAAAAGATACAACCACAAAAATTGGCACCTACAGCTGAGGTGGGATGTGGTCTACAGAAATACAGCACGTTCTTTGAAAAGTGTGCAAAAACTTTGACAATTTTTTTTCTTTATTTTCCTGAATTTTTTTGGCAATTTTGATGAAACCAAACAGGGCGAACCAATCTGTTGTTGAGCGTGGGTAACAGTTGCAAGATGAACCTGTGCTGATAGAAGAATATGTGGAGCTATGGGTAGGCACACAATATGACAACAAGGGCAATTAACGAGTGCAGATTAGCGGCTGTTCAATCTGGATCGAAAGTACAAATCACAGCTGCTGGCTAAGACATGTCGAGACGTAGCGCAACAAGGTGAAAACAAAGGACGATGGAAAGAACGCACAGAACAAGCAAATAACACAGATTTTTTCTTTTTCCTGAATTTTTCCCTGATTTTTCCAAAAGGCACCGGTGGGTATCAAACTTTTTTATTTTTTTCACTATTTTTTTCATTATTTTCTCTGAACAAGAATCAAAAAAGATGCAACCACAAAAATGGCAACTACAACTGAGGTGGGATGTGGTCTACAGAAATACAGCATGTTCTCTGAAAAGCGTGCAAAAACTTTGAGAATTTTTTCTTTATTTTCCTGAATTTTTTTGGCAACTTTGATGAAACCAAATAGGGCGAACCAATCTGTTGTTGAGCGTGGGTAACAGTTGCAAGATGAACCTGTGCTGATAGAAGAATATGTGGAGCTATGTGTAGGCACACAATATGATAGCAAGGATTAGCAATTAACGAGTGTAGATTAGCGATTGTTCAATCCGGATCCAAAGTACAATTCACAGCTGCTGGCAAGACGTGTCGAGACGTAGAGCACAAAGGTGAAAACAAAGCACGATGGAAAGAACGCACAGAACAAGCAAATAACACGGATTTTTCTTTTTTCCTGAATTTTTCCCCGATTTTTTCAACAGGCACTAGTGGGAATCAAACTTTTTTATTTTTTCACTATTTTTTTATCATTTTCTCTGAACAAGGATCAAAAAATATGCAACCACAAAAATTGGCACCTACAACTAAGGTGGGATGTGGTCTACAGAAATACAGCACATTCTCTGAAAAGCGTGCAAAAACTTTGATAATTTTTTTTCATTATTTTCCTGAATTTTTTTGGCAATTTTGATGAAACCAAACAGGGTGAACTAATCTGTTGTTGAGCATGGGTAACAGTTGCAAGATGAACCTGTGCTGATAGAAGAATATGTGGAGCTACGGGAAGGCACACAATATGACAGCAAGGATTAGCAATTAACGAGCGCGGATTAGCGGCTGTTCAATCTGGATCGAAAGTACAAATCACAGCTGCTGGCTAAGACGTGTCGAGACGTAGCGCAACAAGGTGAAAACAAAGGACGATGGAAAGAACGCACAGAACAAGCAAATAACATGGATTTTTCCTTTTTCCTGAATTTTTCTATGATTTTTCCAAAAGGCACCGGTGGGAATCAAACTTTTTTATTTTTTCACTATTTTTTCATTATTTTCCCTGAACAAGGATCAAAAAAGATGCAACCACAAAAATTGGCATCTACAGCTGAGGTGGGATGTGGTCTACAGAAATACAGCACGTTCTTTGAAAAGTGTACAAAAACTTTGACAATTTTTTTTCTTTCTTTTCCTGAATTTTTTTGGCAATTTTGATGAAACCAAACAGGGCGAACCAATCTGTTGTTGAGCGTCGGTAACAGTTGCAAGATGAACCTGTGCTGATAGAAGAATATGTGGAGCTATGGGTAGGCACACAATATGACAACAAGGGCAATTAACGAGTGCAGATTAGCGACTGTTCAATCTAGATCGAAAGTACAAATCACAGCTGCTGGCTAAGACGTGTCGAGACGTAGCGCAACAAGGTGAAAACAAAGGACGATGGAAAGAACGCACAGAACAAGCAAATAACACAAATTTTTTCTTTTTCCTGAAATTTTCCATGATTTTTCCAAAAGGCACCGGTGGGAATCAAAGTTTTTTATTTTTTCACTATTTTTTTCATTATTTTCTCTGAACAAGGATCAAAAAAGATGTAACCACAAAAATTGGCAACTACAACTGAGGTGGGATGTGGTCTACAGAAATACAGCACGTTCTCTGAAAAGCGTGCAAAAACTTTGAGAATTTTTTCTTTATTTTCCTGAATTTTTTTGGCAACTTTGATGAAACCAAATAGGGCGAACCAATCTGTTGTTGAGCGTGGTTAACAGTTGCAAGATGAACCTGTGCTGATAGAAGAATATGTGGAGCTATGTGTAGGCACACTATATGACAGCAAGGATTAGCAATTAACGAGTGTAGATTAGCGATTGTTCAATCCGGATCCAAAGTACAATTCACAGCTGCTGGCAAGACGTGTCGAGACGTAGAGCACAAAGGTGAAAACAAAGCATGATGGAAAGAACGCACAGAACAAGCAAATAACACGGATTTTTCTTTTTTCCTGAATTTTTCCCTGATTTTTTCAACAGGCACTTGTGGGAATCAAACTTTTTTATTTTTTCACTATTTTTTTATCATTTTCTCTGAACAAGGATAAAAAATATGCAACCACAAAAGTGGCACCTACAACTAAGGTGGGATGTGGTCTACAGAAATACAGCACATTCTCTGAAAAGCGTGCAAAAACTTTGATAATTTTTTTTCATTATTTTCCTGAATTTTTTTGGCAATTTTGATGAAACCAAACAGGGTGAACTAATCTGTTGTTGAGCGTGGGTAACAGTTACAAGATGAACCTGTGCTGATAGAAGAATATGTGGAGCTACGGGAAGGCACATAATATGACAACAAGGGCAATTAACGAGTGCAGATTAGCGGCTGTTCAATCTGGATCGAAAGTACAAATCACAGCTGCTGGCTAAGACGTGTTGAGACGTAGCGCAACAAGGTGAAAACAAAGGACGATGGAAAGAACGCACAGAACAAGCAAATAACACGGATTTTTTCTTTTTTCTGAATTTTTCCCTGATTTTTCCAAAAGGCACCGGTGGGAATCAAACTTTTTTATTTTTTCACTATTTTTTTTCATTATTTTCTCTGAACAAGGATCAAAAAAGATGCAACCACAAAAATTGGCAACTACAACTGAGGTGGGATGTGGTCTACAGAAATACAGTACGTTCTCTGAAAAGCGTGCAAAAACTTTGAGAATTTTTTCTTTATTTTCCTGAATTTTTTTTGGCAACTTTGATGAAACCAAATAGGGCGAACCAATCTGTTGTTGAGCGTGGGTAACAGTTGCAAGATGAACCTGTGCTGATAGAAGAATATGTGGAGCTATGTGTAGGCACACAATATGACAGCAAGGATTAGCAATTAACGAGTGTAGATTAGCGATTGTTCAATCCGGATCCAAAGTACAAATCACAGCTGCTGGCAAGACGTGTCGAGACGTAGCGCACAAAGGTGAAAACAAAGCACGATGGAAAGAACGCACAGAACAAGCAAATAACACGGATTTTTCTTTTTTCCTGAATTTTTCCCTGATTTTTTCAAAAGGCACTAGTGGCAATCAAACTTTTTTATTTTTTCACTATTTTTTTTATCATTTTCTCTGAACAAGGATCAAAAAATATGCAACCACAAAAATTGGCACCTACAACTAAGGTGGGATGTGGTCTACAGAAATACAGCACATTCTCTGAAAAGCGTGCAAAAACTTTGATAATTTTTTTTCATTATTTTCCTGAATTTTTTTGGCAATTTTGATGAAACCAAACAGGGTGAACTAATTTGTTGTTGAGCATGGGTAAAAGTTGCAAGATGAACCTGTGCTGATAGAAGAATATGTGGAGCTACGGGAAGGCACACAATATGACAGCAAGGATTAGCAATTAACAAGCGCGGATTAGCGGCTGTTCAATCTGGATCGAAAGTACAAATCACAGCTGCTAGCTAAGACGTGTCGAGACGTAGCGCAACAAGGTGAAAACAAAGGACGATGGAAAGAACGCACAGAACAAGCAAATAACATGGATTTTTCCTTTTTTCTGAATTTTTCTATTATTTTTCCAAAAGGCACCGGTGGGAATCAAACTTTTTTATTTTTTCACTATTTTTTCATTATTTTCCCTGAACAAGGATCAAAAAAGATGCAACCACAAAAATTGGTACCTACAACTGAGGCGGGATATGGTCTACAGAAATAAAGCACGTTCTTTGAAAAGAATGCAAAAACTTTGACAATTTTTTTCTTTATTTTCCTAAATTTTTTTTGGCAATTTTGATGAAACCAAACAAGGCGAACCAATCTGTTGTTGAGCGTGGGTAACAGTTACAAGATGAACCTGTGCTGATAGAAGAATATGTGGAGCTACGGGAAGGCACACAATATGACAACAAGGGCAATTAACGAGTGCAGATTAGCGGCTGTTCAATCTGGATCGAAAGTACAAATCACAGCTGCTGGCTAAGACGTGTTGAGACGTAGCGCAACAAGGTGAAAACAAAGAACGATGGAAAGAACGCACAGAACAAGCAAATAACACGGATTTTTTCTTTTTCCTGAATTTTTCCCTGATTTTTCCAAAAGGCACCGGTGGGAATCAAACTTTTTTATTTTTTCACTATTTTTTTCATTATTTTCTCTGAACAAGGATCAAAAAAGATGCAACCACAAAAATTGGCAACTACAACTGAGGTGGGATGTGGTCTACAGAAATACAGTACGTTCTCTAAAAAGCGTGCAAAAACTTTGAGAATTTTTTCTTTATTTTCCTGAATTTTTTTTGGCAACTTTGATGAAACCAAATAGGGCGAACCAATCTGTTGTTGAGCGTGGGTAACAGTTGCAAGATGAACCTGTGCTAATAGAAGAACATGTGGAGCTATGGGTAGGCACACAATATGACAGCAAGGATTAGCAATTAACGAGTGCAGATTAGCGATTGTTCAATCCGGATCCAAAGTACAAATCACAGCTGCTGGCTAAGACGTGTCGAGACGTAGCGCACAAAGGTGAAAACAAAGCACGATGGAAAGAACGCACAGAACAAGCAAATAACATATATTTTTCTTTTTTTTTTAATTTTTCCCTGATTTTTCCAAAAGGAACTAGTGGGAATCAAACTTTTTTATTTTTTCACTATTTTTTTTATCATTTTCTCTGAACAAGGATCAAAAAATATGCAACCACAAAAATTGGCACCTACAACTAAGGTGGGATGTGGTCTACAGAAATACAGCACATTATCTGAAAAGCATGCAAAAGCTTTGATAATTTTTTTTCTTTATTTTTCTAAATTTTTTTCGCAATTTTGATGAAACCAAACAGGGTGAACTAATCTGTTGTTGAGCGTGGGTAACAGTTGCAAGATGAACCTCTGCTGATAGAAGAATATGTGGAGCTACGGGAAGGCACACAATATGACAGCAAGGATTAGCAATTAACGAGCGCGGATTAGCGGCTGTTCAATCTAGATCGAAAGTACAAATCACAGCTGCAGGCTAAGACGTGTCGAGACGTAGCGCAACAAAGTGAAAACAAAGGACGATGGAAAGAACGCACAGAACAACCAAATAACATGGATTTTTCCTTTTTCCTGAATTTTTCTATAATTTTTCAAAAAGGCACCGGTGGGAATCAAACTTTTTTATTTTTTCACTATTTTTTCATTATTTTCCCTGAACAAGGATAAAAAAGATGCAACCACAAAAATTGGCACCTACAACTGAGGTGGGATGTGGTCTACAGAAATACAGCACATTCTTTGAAAAGCATGCAAAAACTTTGAAAATTTTTTCTTTATTTTCCTGAATTTTTTTTGCAATTTTGATGAAACCAAACAGGGCGAACCAATCTGTTGTTGAGCGTGGGTAACAGTTGCAAGATGAACCTGTGCTGATAGAAGAATATGTGGAGCTATGGGTAGGCACACAATATGACTGCAAGGATTAGCAATTAACGAGTGCAGATTAGCGATTGTTCAATCCGGATCCAAAGTACAAATCACAGCTGCTGGCTAAGACGTGTCGAGACGTAGCGCAACAAGGTGAAAACAAAGGACGATGGAAAAAACGCACAGAACAAGCAAATGACACGGACTTTTTCTTTTTCCTGAATTTTTCCCTGATTTTTCCAAAAGGCACCGGTGGGAATCAAACTTTTTTATTTTTTCACTATTTTTTCATTATTTTCCCTGAACAAGGATCAAAAAAGATACAACCACAAAAATTGGCACCTACAGCTGAGGTGGGATGTGGTCTACAGAAATACAGCACGTTCTTTGAAAAGTGTGCAAAAACTTTGATAATTTTTTTTCTTTATTTTCCTGAATTTTTTTGGCAATTTTGATGAAACCAAACAGGGCGAACCAATCTGTTGTTGAGCGTGGGTAACAGTTGCAAGATGAACCTGTGCTGATAGAAGAATATGTGGAGCTATGGGTAGGCACACAATATGACAACAAGGGCAATTAACGAGTGCAGATTAGCGGCTGTTCAATCTGGATCGAAAGTACAAATCACAGCTGCTGGCTAAGACATGTCGAGACGTAGCGCAACAAGGTGAAAACAAAGGACGATGGAAAGAACGCACAGAACAAGCAAATAACACAGATTTTTTCTTTTTCCTGAATTTTTCCCTGATTTTTCCAAAAGGCACCGGTGGGTATCAAACTTTTTTATTTTTTTCACTATTTTTTTCATTATTTTCTCTGAACAAGAATCAAAAAAGATGCAACCACAAAAATGGCAACTACAACTGAGGTGGGATGTGGTCTACAGAAATACAGCATGTTCTCTGAAAAGCGTGCAAAAACTTTGAGAATTTTTTCTTTATTTTCCTGAATTTTTTTGGCAACTTTGATGAAACCAAATAGGGCGAACCAATCTGTTGTTGAGCGTGGGTAACAGTTGCAAGATGAACCTGTGCTGATAGAAGAATATGTGGAGCTATGTGTAGGCACACAATATGATAGCAAGGATTAGCAATTAACGAGTGTAGATTAGCGATTGTTCAATCCGGATCCAAAGTACAATTCACAGCTGCTGGCAAGACGTGTCGAGACGTAGAGCACAAAGGTGAAAACAAAGCACGATGGAAAGAACGCACAGAACAAGCAAATAACACGGATTTTTCTTTTTTCCTGAATTTTTCCCTGATTTTTTCAACAGGCACTAGTGGGAATCAAACTTTTTTATTTTTTCACTATTTTTTTATCATTTTCTCTGAACAAGGATCAAAAAATATGCAACCACAAAAATTGGCACCTACAACTAAGGTGGGATGTGGTCTACAGAAATACAGCACATTCTCTGAAAAGCGTGCAAAAACTTTGATAATTTTTTTTCATTATTTTCCTGAATTTTTTTGGCAATTTTGATGAAACCAAACAGGGTGAACTAATCTGTTGTTGAGCATGGGTAACAGTTGCAAGATGAACCTATGCTGATAGAAGAATATGTGGAGCTACGGGAAGGCACACAATATGACAGCAAGGATTAGCAATTAACGAGCGCGGATTAGCGGCTGTTCAATCTGGATCGAAAGTACAAATCACAGCTGCTGGCTAAGACGTGTCGAGACGTAGCGCAACAAGGTGAAAACAAAGGACGATGGAAAGAACGCACAGAACAAGCAAATAACATGGATTTTTCCTTTTTCCTGAATTTTTCTATGATTTTTCCAAAAGGCACCGGTGGGAATCAAACTTTTTTATTTTTTCACTATTTTTTCATTATTTTCCCTGAACAAGGATCAAAAAAGATGCAACCACAAAAATTGGCACCTACAGCTGAGGTGGGATGTGGTCTACAGAAATACAGCACGTTCTTTGAAAAGTGTACAAAAACTTTGACAATTTTTTTTCTTTCTTTTCCTGAATTTTTTTGGCAATTTTGATGAAACCAAACAGGGCGAACCAATCTGTTGTTGAGCGTCGGTAACAGTTGCAAGATGAACCTGTGCTGATAGAAGAATATGTGGAGCTATGGGTAGGCACACAATATGACAACAAGGGCAATTAACGAGTGCAGATTAGCGACTGTTCAATCTAGATCGAAAGTACAAATCACAGCTGCTGGCTAAGACGTGTCGAGACGTAGCGCAACAAGGTGAAAACAAAGGACGATGGAAAGAACGCACAGAACAAGCAAATAACACAAATTTTTTCTTTTTCCTGAAATTTTCCATGATTTTTCCAAAAGGCACCGGTGGGAATCAAAGTTTTTTATTTTTTCACTATTTTTTTCATTATTTTCTCTGAACAAGGATCAAAAAAGATGTAACCACAAAAATTGGCAACTACAACTGAGGTGGGATGTGGTCTACAGAAATACAGCACGTTCTCTGAAAAGCGTGCAAAAACTTTGAGAATTTTTTCTTTATTTTCCTGAATTTTTTTGGCAACTTTGATGAAACCAAATAGGGCGAACCAATCTGTTGTTGAGCGTGGGTAACAGTTGCAAGATGAACCTGTGCTGATAGAAGAATATGTGGAGCTATGTGTAGGCAGACTATATGACAGCAAGGATTAGCAATTAACGAGTGTAGATTAGCGATTGTTCAATCCGGATCCAAAGTACAATTCACAGCTGCTGGCAAGACGTGTCGAGACGTAGAGCACAAAGGTGAAAACAAAGCATGATGGAAAGAACGCACAGAACAAGCAAATAACACGGATTTTTCTTTTTTCCTGAATTTTTCCCTGATTTTTTCAACAGGCACTTGTGGGAATCAAACTTTTTTATTT
Organism: Saccharum spontaneum; assembly: GCA_022457205.1. Classification (NCBI taxonomy): domain Eukaryota; kingdom Viridiplantae; phylum Streptophyta; class Magnoliopsida; order Poales; family Poaceae; genus Saccharum; species Saccharum spontaneum. Next base: position 982,741 of record CM039603.1, read on the forward strand.
TTTCACTATTTTTTTATCATTTTCTCTGAACAAGGATAAAAAATATGCAACCACAAAAGTGGCACCTACAACTAAGGTGGGATGTGGTCTACAGAAATACAGCACATTCTCTGAAAAGCGTGCAAAAACTTTGATAATTTTTTTTCATTATTTTCCTGAATTTTTTTGGCAATTTTGATGAAACCAAACAGGGTGAACTAATCTGTTGTTGAGCGTGGGTAACAGTTACAAGATGAACCTGTGCTGATAGAAGAATATGTGGAGCTACGGGAAGGCACATAATATGACAACAAGGGCAATTAACGAGTGCAGATTAGCGGCTGTTCAATCTGGATCGAAAGTACAAATCACAGCTGCTGGCTAAGACGTGTTGAGACGTAGCGCAACAAGGTGAAAACAAAGGACGATGGAAAGAACGCACAGAACAAGCAAATAACACGGATTTTTTCTTTTTTCTGAATTTTTCCCTGATTTTTCCAAAAGGCACCGGTGGGAATCAAACTTTTTTATTTTTTCACTATTTTTTTTCATTATTTTCTCTGAACAAGGATCAAAAAAGATGCAACCACAAAAATTGGCAACTACAACTGAGGTGGGATGTGGTCTACAGAAATACAGTACGTTCTCTGAAAAGCGTGCAAAAACTTTGAGAATTTTTTCTTTATTTTCCTGAATTTTTTTTGGCAACTTTGATGAAACCAAATAGGGCGAACCAATCTGTTGTTGAGCGTGGGTAACAGTTGCAAGATGAACCTGTGCTGATAGAAGAATATGTGGAGCTATGTGTAGGCACACAATATGACAGCAAGGATTAGCAATTAACGAGTGTAGATTAGCGATTGTTCAATCCGGATCCAAAGTACAAATCACAGCTGCTGGCAAGACGTGTCGAGACGTAGCGCACAAAGGTGAAAACAAAGCACGATGGAAAGAACGCACAGAACAAGCAAATAACACGGATTTTTCTTTTTTCCTGAATTTTTCCCTGATTTTTTCAAAAGGCACTAGTGGCAATCAAACTTTTTTATTTTTTCACTATTTTTTTTATCATTTTCTCTGAACAAGGATCAAAAAATATGCAACCACAAAAATTGGCACCTACAACTAAGGTGGGATGTGGTCTACAGAAATATAGCACATTCTCTGAAAAGCGTGCAAAAACTTTGATAATTTTTTTTCATTATTTTCCTGAATTTTTTTGGCAATTTTGATGAAACCAAACAGGGTGAACTAATTTGTTGTTGAGCATGGGTAAAAGTTGCAAGATGAACCTGTGCTGATAGAAGAATATGTGGAGCTACGGGAAGGCACACAATATGACAGCAAGGATTAGCAATTAACAAGCGCGGATTAGCGGCTGTTCAATCTGGATCGAAAGTACAAATCACTGCTGCTAGCTAAGACGTGTCGAGACGTAGCGCAACAAGGTGAAAACAAAGGACGATGGAAAGAACGCACAGAACAAGCAAATAACATGGATTTTTCCTTTTTTCTGAATTTTTCTATTATTTTTCCAAAAGGCACCGGTGGGAATCAAACTTTTTTATTTTTTCACTATTTTTTCATTATTTTCCCTGAACAAGGATCAAAAAAGATGCAACCACAAAAATTGGTACCTACAACTGAGGCGGGATATGGTCTACAGAAATAAAGCACGTTCTTTGAAAAGCATGCAAAAACTTTGACAATTTTTTTCTTTATTTTCCTAAATTTTTTTTGGCAATTTTGATGAAACCAAACAAGGCGAACCAATCTGTTGTTGAGCGTGGGTAACAGTTACAAGATGAACCTGTGCTGATAGAAGAATATGTGGAGCTACGGGAAGGCACACAATATGACAACAAGGGCAATTAACGAGTGCAGATTAGCGGCTGTTCAATCTGGATCGAAAGTACAAATCACAGCTGCTGGCTAAGACGTGTTGAGACGTAGCGCAACAAGGTGAAAACAAAGAACGATGGAAAGAACGCACAGAACAAGCAAATAACACGGATTTTTTCTTTTTCCTGAATTTTTCCCTGATTTTTCCAAAAGGCACCGGTGGGAATCAAACTTTTTTATTTTTTCACTATTTTTTTCATTATTTTCTCTGAACAAGGATCAAAAAAGATGCAACCACAAAAATTGGCAACTACAACTGAGGTGGGATGTGGTCTACAGAAATACAGTACGTTCTCTAAAAAGCGTGCAAAAACTTTGAGAATTTTTTCTTTATTTTCCTGAATTTTTTTTGGCAACTTTGATGAAACCAAATAGGGCGAACCAATCTGTTGTTGAGCGTGGGTAACAGTTGCAAGATGAACCTGTGCTGATAGAAGAATATGTGGAGCTATGTGTAGGCACACAATATGACAGCAAGGATTAGCAATTAACGAGTGTAGATTAGCGATTGTTCAATCCGGATCCAAAGTACAAATCACAGCTGCTGGCAAGACGTGTCGAGACGTAGCGCACAAAGGTGAAACCAAAGCACGATGGAAAGAACGCACAGAACAAGCAAATAACACGGATTTTTCTTTTTTCCTGAATTTTTCCCTGATTTTTTCAAAAGGCACTAGTGGCAATCAAACTTTTTTATTTTTTCACTATTTTTTTTATCATTTTCTGTGAACAAGGATCAAAAAATATGCAACCACAAAAATTGGCACCTACAACTGAGGTGGGATGTGGTCTACAGAAATACAGCACATTCTCTGAAAAGCGTGCAAAAACTTTGATAATTTTTTTTCATTATTTTCCTGAATTTTTTTGGCAATTTTGATGAAACCAAACAGGGTGAACTAATTTGTTGTTGAGCATGGGTAACAGTTGCAAGATGAACCTGTGCTGATAGAAGAATATGTGGAGCTACGGGAAGGCACACAATATGACAGCAAGGATTAGCAATTAACGAGCGCGGATTAGCGGCTGTTCAATCTGGATCGAAAGTACAATTCACAGCTGCTGGCTAAGACGTGTCGAGACGTAGCGCAACAAGGTGAAAACAAAGGACGATGGAAAGAACGCACAGAACAAGCAAATAACATGGATTTTTCCTTTTTCCTAAATTTTTCTATGATTTTTCCAAAGGCACCGGTGGGAATCAAACTTTTTTATTTTTTCACTATTTTTTCATTATTTTCCCTGAACAAGGATCAAAAAACATGCAACCACAAAAATTGGCACCTACAACTAAGGTGGGACATGGTCTACAGAAATACAGCACGTTCTTTGAAAAGCGTGCAAAAACTTTGACAATTTTTTTCTTTATTTTCCTGAATTTTTTTTGGCAATTTTGATGAAACCAAACAGCGCGAACCAATCTGTTGTTGAGCGTGGGTAACAGTTGCAAGATGAACCTGTGCTGATAGAAGAATATATGGAGCTACGGGAAGGCACACAATATGACAACAAGGGCAATTAACGAGTGCAGATTAGCGGCTGTTCAATCTGGATCGAAAGTACAAATCAAAACTGCTGGCTAAGACGTGTCGAGACGTAGCGCAACAAGGTGAAAACAAAGGACGATGGAAAGAACGCACTGAACAAGCAAATAACACAAATTTTTTCTTTTTCCTAAATTCTTCCCTGATTTTTCCAAAAGGCACCGGTGGGAATCAAACTTTTTTATTTTTTCACTATTTTTTTCATTATTTTCTCTGAACAAGGATCAAAAAAGATGCAACCACAAAAATTGGCACCTACAACTGAGGTGGGATGTGGTCTACAGAAATACAGCACGTTCTCTAAAAAGCGTGCAAAAACTTTGAGAATTTTTTCTTTATTTTCCTGAATTTTTTTTGACAACTTTGATGAAACCAAACAGGGCGAACCAATCTGTTGTTGAGCGTGGGTAACAGTTGCAAGATGAACCTGTGCTGATAGAAGAATATATGGAGCTATGGGAAGGCACACAATATGACAGCAAGGATTAGCAATTAACGAGCGCAGATTTGCGGCTGTTCAATTCGGAACGAAAGTACAGATCACAGCTGCTGGCTAAGACGTATCGAGACGTAGTGCAACAAGGTGAAAACAAAGAACGATGGAAAGAACGCACAGAACAAGCAAATAACACGAATTTTTTCTTTTTCCTGAATTTTTCCCTGATTTTTCCAAAAGGCACCGGTGGGAATCAAACTTTTTTATTTTTTCACTATTTTTTTCATTATTTTCTCTGAACAAGGATCAAAAAAGATGCAACCACAAAAATTGGCACCTACAACTGAGGTGGGATGTGGTCTACTGAAATATAGCACGTTCTCTGAAAAGCGTGCAAAAACTTAAAAAATTTTTCTTTGTTTTCATGAATTTTTTTTGGCAACTTTGATGAAACCAAATAGGGCGAACCAATCTATTGTTGAGCGTGTGTAACAGTTGCAAGATGAACCTGTGCTGATAGAAGAATATGTGGACCTACGGGAAGGCACACAATATAGCAGCAAGGATTAGCAATTAACGAGCGCGGATTAGCGGCTGTTCAATCTGGATCGAAAGTACAAATCACAGCTGCTGGCTAAGACGTGTCGAGACGTAGCGCAACAAGGTGAAAACAAAGGACGATGGAAAGAACGCACTGAACAAGCAAATAACACAAATTTTTTCTTTTTCCTGAATTTTTCCCTGATTTTTCCAAAAGGCACCGGTGGGAATCAAACTTTTTTATTTTTTCACTATTTTTTTCATTATTTTCTCTGAACAAGGATCAAAAAAGATGCAACCACAAAAATTGGCACCTACAACTGAGGTGGGATGTGGTCTACAGAAATACAGCACGTTCTCTAAAAAGCGTGCAAAAACTTTGAGAATTTTTTCTTTATTTTCCTGAATTTTTTTTGACAACTTTGATGAAACCAAACAGGGCGAACCAATCTGTTGTTGAGCGTGGGTAACAGTTGCAAGATGAACCTGTGCTGATAGAAGAATATATGGAGCTATGTGTAGGCACACAATATGACAGCAAGGATTAGCAATTAACGAGTGTAGATTAGCGATTGTTCATTCCGGATCCAAAGTACAAATCACAGCTGCTGGCTAAGACATGTCGAGACGTAGCGCACAAAGGTGAAAACAAAGCACGATGGAAAGAATGCACAGAACCAGCAAATAACACAGATTTTTCTTTTTTTCTGAATTTTTCCCTGATTTTTCCAAAAGGCACCAGTGGGAATCAAACTTTTTTATTTTTTCACTATTTTTTTTATCATTTTCTCTGTACAAGGATCAAAAAATATGCAACCACAAAAATTGGCACCTACAACTGAGGTGGGATGTGGTCTACAGAAATACAGCACATTCTCTGAAAAGCGTGCAAAAACTTTGACAATTTTTTTCTTTATTTTCCTGAATTTTTTTGGCAATTTTGATGAAACCAAACATGGCGAACCAATCTGTTGTTGAGCGTGGATAACAGTTGTAAGATGAACCTGTGCTGATAGAAGAATATGTGGAGCTATGGGAAGGCACACAATATGACAGCAAGGATTAGCAATTAACGAGCGCAGATTTGCGGCTGTTCAATTCGGAACGAAAGTACAAATCACAGCTGCTGGCTAAGACGTATCGAGACGTAGTGCAACAAGGTGAAAACAAAGAACGATGGAAAGAACGCACAGAACAAGCAAATAACACGGATTTTTCTTTTTCCTGAATTTTTCTATGATTTTTCCAAAAGGCACCGGTGGGAATCAAACTTTTTAATTTTTTCACTATTTTTCCATTATTTTCCCTGAAAAAGGATCAAAAAAGATGCAACCACACAAATTGGCACCTACAACTGAGGTGGGATATGGTCTACAGAAATACAGCACGTTCTTTGAAAAGCGTGCAAAAACTTTGACAATTTTTTTTCTTTATTTTCCTGAATTTTTTTTTGGCAATTTTGATGAAACCAAACAGGGCGAACCAATCTGTGGTTGAGCGTGGGTAACAGTTGCAAGATGAACCTGTGCTGATAGAAGAATATGTGGAGCTACGGGAAGGCACACAATATGACAACAAGGGCAATTAACGAGTGCAGATTAGCGGCTATTCAATCTGGATCGAAAGTACAAATCACAGCTGCTGGCTAAGACGTGTCGAGACGTAGCGCAACAAGGTGAAAACAAAGGACGATGGAAAGAACGCACAGAACAAGCAAATAACACGGATTTTTCTTTTTCCTGAATTTTTCTCTGATTTTTCCAAAAGGCTCCGGTGGGAATCAAACTTTTTTATTTTTTCACTATTTTTTTTTCATTATTTTCTCTGAACAAGGATCAAAAAAGATG
>CM039603.1:989088-994088 GCA_022457205.1 Saccharum spontaneum
ACACTTAAACCCTAAACCCTAAACCCTAAACCCTAAACCCTAAACCCTAAACCCTAAACCCTAAACCCTAAACCCTAAACCCTAAACCCTAAACCCTAAACCCTAAACCCTAAACCCTAAACCCTAAACCCTAAACCCTAAACCCTAAACCCTAAACCCTAAACCCTAAACCCTAAACCCTAAACCCTAAACCCTAAACCCTAAACCCTAAACCCTAAACCCTAAACCCTAAACCCTAAACCCTAAACCCTAAACCCTAAACCCTAAACCCTAAACCCTAAACCCTAAACCCTAAACCCTAAACCCTAAACCCTAAACCCTAAACCCTAAACCCTAAACCCTAAACCCTAAACCCTAAACCCTAAACCCTAAACCCTAAACCCTAAACCCTAAACCCTAAACCCTAAACCCTAAACCCTAAACCCTAAACCCTAAACCCTAAACCCTAAACCCTAAACCCTAAACCCTAAACCCTAAACCCTAAACCCTAAACCCTAAACCCTAAACCCTAAACCCTAAACCCTAAACCCTAAACCCTAAACCCTAAACCCTAAACCCTAAACCCTAAACCCTAAACCCTAAACCCTAAACCCTAAACCCTAAACCCTAAACCCTAAACCCTAAACCCTAAACCCTAAACCCTAAACCCTAAACCCTAAACCCTAAACCCTAAACCCTAAACCCTAAACCCTAAACCCTAAACCCTAAACCCTAAACCCTAAACCCTAAACCCTAAACCCTAAACCCTAAACCCTAAACCCTAAACCCTAAACCCTAAACCCTAAACCCTAAACCCTAAACCCTAAACCCTAAACCCTAAACCCTAAACCCTAAACCCTAAACCCTAAACCCTAAACCCTAAACCCTAAACCCTAAACCCTAAACCCTAAACCCTAAACCCTAAACCCTAAACCCTAAACCCTAAACCCTAAACCCTAAACCCTAAACCCTAAACCCTAAACCCTAAACCCTAAACCCTAAACCCTAAACCCTAAACCCTAAACCCTAAACCCTAAACCCTAAACCCTAAACCCTAAACCCTAAACCCTAAACCCTAAACCCTAAACCCTAAACCCTAAACCCTAAACCCTAAACCCTAAACCCTAAACCCTAAACCCTAAACCCTAAACCCTAAACCCTAAACCCTAAACCCTAAACCCTAAACCCTAAACCCTAAACCCTAAACCCTAAACCCTAAACCCTAAACCCTAAACCCTAAACCCTAAACCCTAAACCCTAAACCCTAAACCCTAAACCCTAAACCCTAAACCCTAAACCCTAAACCCTAAACCCTAAACCCTAAACCCTAAACCCTAAACCCTAAACCCTAAACCCTAAACCCTAAACCCTAAACCCTAAACCCTAAACCCTAAACCCTAAACCCTAAACCCTAAACCCTAAACCCTAAACCCTAAACCCTAAACCCTAAACCCTAAACCCTAAACCCTAAACCCTAAACCCTAAACCCTAAACCCTAAACCCTAAACCCTAAACCCTAAACCCTAAACCCTAAACCCTAAACCCTAAACCCTAAACCCTAAACCCTAAACCCTAAACCCTAAACCCTAAACCCTAAACCCTAAACCCTAAACCCTAAACCCTAAACCCTAAACCCTAAACCCTAAACCCTAAACCCTAAACCCTAAACCCTAAACCCTAAACCCTAAACCCTAAACCCTAAACCCTAAACCCTAAACCCTAAACCCTAAACCCTAAACCCTAAACCCTAAACCCTAAACCCTAAACCCTAAACCCTAAACCCTAAACCCTAAACCCTAAACCCTAAACCCTAAACCCTAAACCCTAAACCCTAAACCCTAAACCCTAAACCCTAAACCCTAAACCCTAAACCCTAAACCCTAAACCCTAAACCCTAAACCCTAAACCCTAAACCCTAAACCCTAAACCCTAAACCCTAAACCCTAAACCCTAAACCCTAAACCCTAAACCCTAAACCCTAAACCCTAAACCCTAAACCCTAAACCCTAAACCCTAAACCCTAAACCCTAAACCCTAAACCCTAAACCCTAAACCCTAAACCCTAAACCCTAAACCCTAAACCCTAAACCCTAAACCCTAAACCCTAAACCCTAAACCCTAAACCCTAAACCCTAAACCCTAAACCCTAAACCCTAAACCCTAAACCCTAAACCCTAAACCCTAAACCCTAAACCCTAAACCCTAAACCCTAAACCCTAAACCCTAAACCCTAAACCCTAAACCCTAAACCCTAAACCCTAAACCCTAAACCCTAAACCCTAAACCCTAAACCCTAAACCCTAAACCCTAAACCCTAAACCCTAAACCCTAAACCCTAAACCCTAAACCCTAAACCCTAAACCCTAAACCCTAAACCCTAAACCCTAAACCCTAAACCCTAAACCCTAAACCCTAAACCCTAAACCCTAAACCCTAAACCCTAAACCCTAAACCCTAAACCCTAAACCCTAAACCCTAAACCCTAAACCCTAAACCCTAAACCCTAAACCCTAAACCCTAAACCCTAAACCCTAAACCCTAAACCCTAAACCCTAAACCCTAAACCCTAAACCCTAAACCCTAAACCCTAAACCCTAAACCCTAAACCCTAAACCCTAAACCCTAAACCCTAAACCCTAAACCCTAAACCCTAAACCCTAAACCCTAAACCCTAAACCCTAAACCCTAAACCCTAAACCCTAAACCCTAAACCCTAAACCCTAAACCCTAAACCCTAAACCCTAAACCCTAAACCCTAAACCCTAAACCCTAAACCCTAAACCCTAAACCCTAAACCCTAAACCCTAAACCCTAAACCCTAAACCCTAAACCCTAAACCCTAAACCCTAAACCCTAAACCCTAAACCCTAAACCCTAAACCCTAAACCCTAAACCCTAAACCCTAAACCCTAAACCCTAAACCCTAAACCCTAAACCCTAAACCCTAAACCCTAAACCCTAAACCCTAAACCCTAAACCCTAAACCCTAAACCCTAACCCTAAACCCTAAACCCTAAACCCTAAACCCTAAACCCTAAACCCTAAACCCTAAACCCTAAACCCTAAACCCTAAACCCTAAACCCTAAACCCTAAACCCTAAACCCTAAACCCTAAACCCTAAACCCTAAACCCTAAACCCTAAACCCTAAACCCTAAACCCTAAACCCTAAACCCTAAACCCTAAACCCTAAACCCTAAACCCTAAACCCTAAACCCTAAACCCTAAACCCTAAACCCTAAACCCTAAACCCTAAACCCTAAACCCTAAACCCTAAACCCTAAACCCTAAACCCTAAACCCTAAACCCTAAACCCTAAACCCTAAACCCTAAACCCTAAACCCTAAACCCTAAACCCTAAACCCTAAACCCTAAACCCTAAACCCTAAACCCTAAACCCTAAACCCTAAACCCTAAACCCTAAACCCTAAACCCTAAACCCTAAACCCTAAACCCTAAACCCTAAACCCTAAACCCTAAACCCTAAACCCTAAACCCTAAACCCTAAACCCTAAACCCTAAACCCTAAACCCTAAACCCTAAACCCTAAACCCTAAACCCTAAACCCTAAACCCTAAACCCTAAACCCTAAACCCTAAACCCTAAACCCTAAACCCTAAACCCTAAACCCTAAACCCTAAACCCTAAACCCTAAACCCTAAACCCTAAACCCTAAACCCTAAACCCTAAACCCTAAACCCTAAACCCTAAACCCTAAACCCTAAACCCTAAACCCTAAACCCTAAACCCTAAACCCTAAACCCTAAACCCTAAACCCTAAACCCTAAACCCTAAACCCTAAACCCTAAACCCTAAACCCTAAACCCTAAACCCTAAACCCTAAACCCTAAACCCTAAACCCTAAACCCTAAACCCTAAACCCTAAACCCTAAACCCTAAACCCTAAACCCTAAACCCTAAACCCTAAACCCTAAACCCTAAACCCTAAACCCTAAACCCTAAACCCTAAACCCTAAACCCTAAACCCTAAACCCTAAACCCTAAACCCTAAACCCTAAACCCTAAACCCTAAACCCTAAACCCTAAACCCTAAACCCTAAACCCTAAACCCTAAACCCTAAACCCTAAACCCTAAACCCTAAACCCTAAACCCTAAACCCTAAACCCTAAACCCTAAACCCTAAACCCTAAACCCTAAACCCTAAACCCTAAACCCTAAACCCTAAACCCTAAACCCTAAACCCTAAACCCTAAACCCTAAACCCTAAACCCTAAACCCTAAACCCTAAACCCTAAACCCTAAACCCTAAACCCTAAACCCTAAACCCTAAACCCTAAACCCTAAACCCTAAACCCTAAACCCTAAACCCTAAACCCTAAACCCTAAACCCTAAACCCTAAACCCTAAACCCTAAACCCTAAACCCTAAACCCTAAACCCTAAACCCTAAACCCTAAACCCTAAACCCTAAACCCTAAACCCTAAACCCTAAACCCTAAACCCTAAACCCTAAACCCTAAACCCTAAACCCTAAACCCTAAACCCTAAACCCTAAACCCTAAACCCTAAACCCTAAACCCTAAACCCTAAACCCTAAACCCTAAACCCTAAACCCTAAACCCTAAACCCTAAACCCTAAACCCTAAACCCTAAACCCTAAACCCTAAACCCTAAACCCTAAACCCTAAACCCTAAACCCTAAACCCTAAACCCTAAACCCTAAACCCTAAACCCTAAACCCTAAACCCTAAACCCTAAACCCTAAACCCTAAACCCTAAACCCTAAACCCTAAACCCTAAACCCTAAACCCTAAACCCTAAACCCTAAACCCTAAACCCTAAACCCTAAACCCTAAACCCTAAACCCTAAACCCTAAACCCTAAACCCTAAACCCTAAACCCTAAACCCTAAACCCTAAACCCTAAACCCTAAACCCTAAACCCTAAACCCTAAACCCTAAACCCTAAACCCTAAACCCTAAACCCTAAACCCTAAACCCTAAACCCTAACCCTAAACCCTAAACCCTAAACCCTAAACCCTAAACCCTAAACCCTAAACC
>CM039603.1:999088-1162387 GCA_022457205.1 Saccharum spontaneum
AGTCTAGCATGGCAATTCTAGGAATGTAAAACAAGCAATGAAAGTAAATACGAGAATGTAAATGCTTGAATGTAAAGGGCAAGGAACACGACGATGTTTTTCCGAGGTATCGGAGAGTCGCCACTCCCCACTAGTCCTCGTTGGAGCACCCGCGCAAGGGTGTAGCTCCCCCTTGATCCGTGCAAGGATCAAGTGCTCTCTACAGGTTGATTCTTCGACACTCCGTCACGGTGAATCACCCAAAACCGCTCACAAGATGAGTTGGGTCATCCACAAGCTCCGCCGGATGATCACCAAACTCCCAATCACCACCAAGCCGTCTAGGTGATGGCGATCACCAAGAGTAACAAGCTAGAACTCTCACTTGACCACAACGAGCCCAAATGAGAAGGTGGATGCACACTTGCTACTCTCTAATGGCTAGTGAGGAACTCTCAAGCTTTGATTCTCAAATCTCTATCCTCACTAGAGCTCTTGCACTCCCTTGCACTCTAAAGGATTTTCTCAGCTGATCAAATGAGCAAGAGACCTCTAAAAGAGGTGGTGGGGATGTATTTATACACCTCACAGACAAAACGAACCGTTACCCGCTGACTCAACAAAACACGGGCTGACCGGACACGCCGGTCGAAGTGACCGGACGTGCCGGTCGCTCGTAACGGTCAAAATCCGAAATTCCAACTGAGTGACCGGACGCGCCGGTCAGGGGTGACCAGACGCGTCCGATCGTGCAGGGAGCTTACTGTAATCGCACCGGACGCGCGACTGCGTCCGATCGGTGATGACCGGACGCGTCCGGTCGTCTCTGGACCTTACTGGACTGTGACCGGACGCGCCGATCACACCCAGGTCACGTCCGATCGGGTGTTTCCCTCAAGTGACACGTGTCGGCCTCTGACCACCGCGTCCGGTCCTCGCAAGGACCGCGTCCGGTCGTCAGCGCCAAAACCCTAGCCGCGGAATTGAACTGACCAGACGCGTCCGGTCATGCCGAAGACCGCGTCCGGTCAAGGGAAAACGACCCGAAACTTTCTGAAACGCGTCGCAACTTGAACCAAGTTGCTTTCAACTGAACTTTGAGCTATTCTAGAGCTGCCTAGCGCCAAGTTTAACAAGTGTGCACCACACCTAAACAAAGGACTCGCCTAGGTCAAGCTACCTGCTCATGCCCCCCTTTATAGTACGGCCAAAAGAGAAAAACGAAGATTCTAACGACTATTCCGAATGTATCTCAACACCTCGACATCCGGAACTAACCGTCCTTAATCTTGACGTCACTCTTTTGAAAACCGAAATGATTTCCATCAAGGGACATGAATACCATGGTGCCCAAAGCAGTTATAAGCTCCATGACCTAACTTACCAAAGTTTCTGTAAAACACACGTTAGTCATGGTAATAAAGCGTTGTCATCAATTGCCGAAACCAAACCTTAGGGCCTAGATGCTTTCAATCTCCCCCTTTTTGGTGATTGATGACAACACTAAGATTCAAAAGATTTGAGTTGAGGTTTTCGAGCATGCTTGATTCACATAAGCAAAAGGCAATAAGCACAAAGGGTTAGGAATTGCTTATGTGCCCCAAGCCAAAAGAGTGTACTCATAAGATAAGACAAAAAGCGTTAGTACACAAAAAGATATAGCTCATAAGAAATCGGAGTAAGGCACGGAAGCACAACCTTAGAGCTATAACTAAAACGGTGACATTAATTAACACAGTGACTAGATAAAACATTAGACTCAAAGTTTATCACATGACGACATGTCACACGAATGCAATGACTAAAAAGTAAACATGATGCATGAATGTAGCACACAACTAAGAACGAAAACCCTCTAACAAAACTCCCCCTGAAACTACTCTCTCTCCCCCTTTGGCATCAAGCGCCAAAAAACTAATCTAAGGATCTGACGGGGGGACAGACGGAATCGTGTCAGGTGCCGAGGTGCGCGGAGTAATCACGAAGTGCAGAGAATCACCCTCGGAATCTGAGCTATCTGGCTGACCCTCTGAAGAAGCACGTGGCTGTGAAGCGGTCTGGGTCTGAGCAGGAACAGGTACTGACGTAGTAGCAACAAGAGGATCTGTCTATGTGACCTGAGCCTGTAGCGAGCCAATAGTAGGGGGATCTGTCGAGGCAACTGATGAAGGAATAGTCTCTGTAGTACCGGTCCCTGTCACTGGAGGAATAGCTGCCTCGGGAGCTGACAACCCTGAAGAAGTAGTAAATGTAGTAGTGTGCGAGGGTGTCGGCTGACCAGTCAACTCGCTGTAGGTAGCACTAAAATCACCGATTGGTGTGCCTGTCAGGAGGTGAGGGCGAGGCTGGTCTAAAGGTGTAAACCCCGTATGAATAGGAGTGAAACTCAGGGACTGGAACGACTAGGGAACCTGCTGCTGTGGAGATGTGAACTGGAAGCTCGGCTGTCCCTGACTCGACGGACCACTGGACTGTAAAGCATGAGTCATGACAGAAGCAGGCGGAGGAACCCCGACAGTGACAAGGTGGCGCAGGAGATCCAAGTACTGCTGCTGACTAGCTGCACTCTGTCGCTGTATCTCGTATTGCTGTCTCTGCATCTCAACCTGCTGCCTCTGGATCTCAAGCTGCTGACGCTAAAACTCGTCCTGACGAGCCTGCATCTATGCGAGTGCTGCAGCTGTGTCCTAAGCCTGTCGCTGAATCTGCTGCTGCTGCTGCTGCTGCTCCTGTGCCTGGGTCAACCTCTCAAGTATAGCCACCATGGCTGGGTCTGAGCGGGAGGTTGAACCAGAGCCACCGGCCTCATGGTCGTGAGACCGAGGAGACTGGTACCTGGGGATGGGCTGGTAGTCCTCATCGGTGCTGTCAGATGTCACATCCTCAGGAATATCAGCAGGCTGAGCGTCAAGATCCACAAGCTCTACCTCAGCAAGCTCATCAACTGTGGCGTCCTACTCAGCTGCTGTCTCAGGAACCTCAGGTCGCTCACGCTGTCCTGGCACTAGGGCCTGATCTCTAGTGACTGAGGCCCAAAGCTAACGGATATCATACTCAGGGAAAGCAGTGGTAGTGTCTGATATTTCCGCTCTGATCTCTAGTGGTAGCTGAATAGATGACCTAATGATGAAGCAGATCCAGTGTGCATAGGGCAGCTGACGATTTCCCTTGAAGCCCTCAGCTATGGTGTCCTCCATCTCACTAAGTATGAGATCCCAAATGTCAAACTATGTCTGTGAGAGGAGGTGGTGAACAATCCATAGCTGCATCCGAGTCAGTCCCTCTCTGTAGCCAAGTCTGGGAAGAAGAGTGCGTCTGACTATAGCATCCAGAACTCTGGCAAGTGGTGTTAGGTTAGCAGGCGTACGACGAGACCCTTCGCTAAAAGGCTCACGGAAGCAGGGTCGAACCAAGTCTGTGGGTGGCACTGCCCCGCCGTGAGGGTGTCTCGGTGGAGGAGTCTGACCAAAGTACAACTGATGTATTTACACTTGATAATACATTTGCAAATTTAATGTCCGAAATACATACATGATGAAAGGATCAAGATGCCCAAGAGGGGGGGGGTGAATTGGGCTTTTCTAAAAATTAATTGCAAGAATTAAATCCTACAAGCCGAAATTCACCCCTAGTGCCTACTTGTGTTCTTAGAGAGTCTACCGATAAAAAGTTTTGCACCCTAGTTTCCAATCCTAGTCTAGCATGGCAATTCTAGGAATGTAAAACAAGCAATGAAAGTAAATACGAGAATGTAAATGCTTGAATGTAAAGGGCAAGGAACACGACGATGTTTTTCCGAGGTATCGGAGAGTCGCCACTCCCCACTAGTCCTCGTTGGAGCACCCGCGCAAGGGTGTAGCTCCCCCTTGATCCGCGCAAGGATCAAGTGCTCTCTACAGGTTGATTCTTCGACACTCCGTCACGGTGAATCACCCAAAACCGCTCACAAGATGAGTTGGGTCATCCACAAGCTCCGCCGGATGATCACCAAACTCCCAATCACCACCAAGCCGTCTAGGTGATGGCGATCACCAAGAGTAACAAGCTAGAACTCTCACTTGACCACAACGAGCCCAAATGAGAAGGTGGATGCACACTTGCTACTCTCTAATGGCTAGTGAGGAACTCTCAAGCTTTGATTCTCAAATCTCTATCCTCACTAGAGCTCTTGCACTCCCTTGCACTCTAAAGGATTTTCTCAGCTGATCAAATGAGCAAGAGACCTCTAAAAGAGGTGGTGGGGATGTATTTATACACCTCACAGACAAAACGAACCGTTACCCGCTGACTCAACAAAACACGGGTTGACCGGACACGCCGGTCGAAGTGACCGGACGTGCCGGTCGCTCGTAACGGTCGAAATCCGAAATTCCAACTGAGTGACCGGACGCGCCGGTCAGGGGTGACCAGACGCGTCCGATCGTGCAGGGAGCTTACTGTAATCGCACCGGACGCGCGACTGCGTCCGATCGGTGATGACCGGACACGTCCGGTCGTCTCTGGACCTTACTGGACTGTGACCGGACGCGCCGATCACACCCAGGTCACGTCCGATCGGGTGTTTCCCTCAAGTGACACGTGTCGGCCTCTGACCACCGCGTCCGGTCCTCGCAAGGACCGCGTCCGGTCGTCAGCGCCAAAACCCTAGCCGCGGAATTGAACTGACCAGACGCGTCCGGTCATGCCGAAGACCGCGTCCGGTCAAGGGAAAACGACCCGAAACTTTCTGAAACGCGTCGCAACTTGAACCAAGTTGCTTTCAACTGAACTTTGAGCTATTCTAGAGCTGCCTAGCGCCAAGTTTAACAAGTGTGCACCACACCTAAACAAAGGACTCGCCTAGGTCAAGCTACCTGCTCATGCCCCCCTTTATAGTACGGCCAAAAGAGAAAAACGAAGATTCTAACGACTATTCCGAATGTATCTCAACACCTCGACATCCGGAACTAACCGTCCTTAATCTTGACGTCACTCTTTTGAAAACCGAAATGATTTCCATCAAGGGACATGAATACCATGGTGCCCAAAGCAGTTATAAGCTCCATGACCTAACTTACCAAAGTTTCTGTAAAACACACGTTAGTCATGGTAATAAAGCGTTGTCATCAATTGCCGAAACCAAACCTTAGGGCCTAGATGCTTTCAATCTCCCCCTTTTTGGTGATTGATGACAACACTAAGATTCAAAAGATTTGAGTTGAGGTTTTCGAGCATGCTTGATTCACATAAGCAAAAGGCAATAAGCACAAAGGGTTAGGAATTGCTTATGTGCCCCAAGCCAAAAGAGTGTACTCATAAGATAAGACAAAAAGCGTTAGTACACAAAAAGATATAGCTCATAAGAAATCGGAGTAAGGCACGGAAGCACAACCTTAGAGCTATAACTAAAACGGTGACATTAATTAACACAGTGACTAGATAAAACATTAGACTCAAAGTTTATCACATGACGACATGTCACACGAATGCAATGACTAAAAAGTAAACATGATGCATGAATGTAGCACACAACTAAGAACGAAAACCCTCTAACAAAACTCCCCCTGAAACTACTCTCTCTCCCCCTTTGGCATCAAGCGCCAAAAAACTAATCTAAGGATCTGACGGGGGGACAGACGGAATCGTGTCAGGTGCCGAGGTGCGCGGAGTAATCACGAAGTGCAGAGAATCACCCTCGGAATCTGAGCTATCTGGCTGACCCTCTGAAGAAGCACGTGGCTGTGAAGCGGTCTGGGTCTGAGCAGGAACAGGTACTGACGTAGTAGCAACAAGAGGATCTGTCTATGTGACCTGAGCCTGTAGCGAGCCAATAGTAGGGGGATCTGTCGAGGCAACTGATGAAGGAATAGTCTCTGTAGTACCGGTCCCTGTCACTGGAGGAATAGCTGCCTCGGGAGCTGACAACCCTGAAGAAGTAGTAAATGTAGTAGTGTGCGAGGGTGTCGGCTGACCAGTCAACTCGCTGTAGGTAGCACTAAAATCACCGATTGGTGTGCCTGTCAGGAGGTGAGGGCGAGGCTGGTCTAAAGGTGTAAACCCCGTATGAATAGGAGTGAAACTCGGGGACTGGAACGACTAGGGAACCTGCTGCTGTGGAGATGTGAACTGGAAGCTCGGCTGTCCCTGACTCGACGGACCACTGGACTGTAAAGCATGAGTCATGACAGAAGCAGGCGGAGGAACCCCGACAGTGACAAGGTGGCACAGGAGATCCAAGTACTGCTGCTGACTAGCTGCACTCTGTCGCTGTATCTCGTATTGCTGTCTCTGCATCTCAACCTGCTGCCTCTGGATCTCAAGCTGCTGACGCTAAAACTCGTCCTGACGAGCCTGCATCTATGCGAGTGCTGCAGCTGTGTCCTAAGCCTGTCGCTGAATCTGCTGCTGCTGCTGCTGCTGCTCCTGTGCCTGGGTCAACCTCTCAAGTATAGCCACCATGGCTGGGTCTGAGCGGGAGGTTGAACCAGAGCCACCGGCCTCATGGTCGTGAGATCGAGGAGACTGGTACCTGGGGATGGGCTGGTAGTCCTCATCGGTGCTGTCAGATGTCACATCCTCAGGAATATCAGCAGGCTGAGCGTCAAGATCCACAAGCTCTACCTCAGCAAGCTCATCAACTGTGGCGTCCTACTCAGCTGCTGTCTCAGGAACCTCAGGTCGCTCACGCTGTCCTGGCACTAGGGCCTGATCTCTAGTGACTGAGGCCCAAAGCTAACGGATATCATACTCAGGGAAAGCAGTGGTAGTGTCTGATATTTCCGCTCTGATCTCTGGTGGTAGCTGAATAGATGACCTAATGATGAAGCAGATCCAGTGTGCATAGGGCAGCTGACGATTTCCCTTGAAGCCCTCAGCTATGGTGTCCTCTATCTCACTAAGTATGAGATCCCAAATGTCAAACTATGTCTGTGAGAGGAGGTGGTGAACAATCCATAGCTGCATCCGAGTCAGTCCCTCTCTGTAGCCAAGTCTGGGAAGAAGAGTGCGTCTGACTATAGCATCCAGAACTCTGGCAAGTGGTGTTAGGTTAGCAGGCGTACGACGAGACCCTTCGCTAAAAGGCTCACGGAAGCAGGGTCGAACCAAGTCTGTGGGTGGCACTGCCCCGCCGTGAGGGTGTCTCGGTGGAGGAGTCTGACCAAAGTACAACTGATGTATCTTCGTATCGGAAGCAGGGAGTCTGAGAATCTCCCATACTCTAGTGCTGTATAGTCTGTGATCGTGGCCTCGGAATGCAAAGTGAATAAACTCATGGGCAGGATCAATCTAAAGTGAAGCATAAAACTCTCTGACCCATATGCCGCAGTATGCACCTGTCCGTCCAAGAAGATCTGACAAGCCTGGCAGAAAGGACAGGTGCGGACGAAGCTGCTCTCCCACAACCTCAACCAGTGACTCAAGCCGACAGACCCTCTGTGGTCGAAAAGCAATACCGCTGTCAACTAGAGCCCTGTAGAAATCCTCCTGAAGTGGGGTATAGAAACCCTCTGAAGCTCTGTGATCCCTCACAGGTGGAAACCATCGGCTGACCTCCACGAACCTCAACCCCTGCACCTAACGTGCTGCAGCACCCCTCAGGTCAAAATGCTCGACCGGGGGTGAACCTCTAGCTCTGGGAGGAGGACGTGCTCCACGACGCTGGCCCTCTGGCCTAGGATTCACCTGAGTACGTGCGCGTGTGGAGCGGCGACGCGGTGGAGACTGAGCTGGCTGCTCCTCTGTATCCTCTGTAGCCTCTGGAGCATCTGGAGCCTCTGTAGCCTCTGTAGGTGGATCAACTGACATCCCCTCTATAGCTCCAGTATCCTCTGTACCCTTAGTGGCCTCTGTGCCGAGCTGTCGACCTTCAAGATAAAAGCGACGCTCGCCTATGCGTATGCCACTGCTCCTGCCACCTCTCTCTGCCTGCTCTGCTGCATCTACCACGGCCTAAGCAATCTCTGCCTCTGTAAGTGTCTTCTTCTTCTTTCTGGCCATTATCTTGATGCGCTTTCCACGCGCAATCTCAGACCAACGAGGAGGACTGTCGTCCCCGTCACCAGGAGCACCACCGGTGTTCTTGCAACGCACCATGCTGACAAACTGACTGAGAACCTCTGTAAGATGGTGAACTGTCACTCGAGAGGCTTGGCCTCAATCCGTATCCACAGGCTTGGCCTCGGATTCAGCAAACTGATCTCACCCTGACACACCGACAAACTCGCTGCAACGACGGAATAGAGATATCTACTATAAGCACATATATAACTAAAAGGTATGAAACCCTAGAGATAGCAAGCATATGAGATACGATGTGAATCGAAACACGAAGCTACCTCGGATCGACGAGACGACGGTGACAAGATGAGGTGACCTAGATCGCGAGATTCCCCGAATTCGTCGAACGAGCTCTGAAAGGACCAAGTCGATGATAATCAATGGAAAGTTACGGTCAACGGTAAGCCCTAACGACGAAATTGAATAGAATTGATCGAAATCGAACGAGTTCATCACCTCGAGCTAGGGTTAGGGCAAACCCTAGAGGATGGCTCGGCCGAAGGAAGAATCGAGGGGCTAGGGTGGATGCTTGGCACGAGGGAGCACGAGGTGGCGCTGTGGAAGAAATGGCGAGGCTCACGACGGCGAAGACGGCTTGCCGGCGGCGATGGCGCGCGGCGCAGCAGGCGCGGGCGCGGCTGCAGGCAGTGCGCGAGCAGCGGGTGCGCGCGAGCAGCGCGGGCGCGAGGTCAGGGAGGCGAGGAGGCGCGCGGCGGGGTCACGGCAGAGGTCGCCGGAGGCAAGGAAGATGGCGAGGCGATGGAATCCGGCGACTCGGCGGTTAGGGTTCGGCGGCGGCGGTGAAACGCGAGCGATTGAGAAAACACGGCTGAGGACGAACCGTTTTATGAAGGGGTTAGATCCGCTCAACGCGTGATGACCGGACGCGGTGGTCGTTATGACTGGACGCGGTGGTGCAGCGTCCGGTCACACTCTAGTAAGCTCCTGGAGCGACCGGACGCGTCCGGTTAGGACTGACCGGACGCGATCAGAGTCCGGTCGAGGGGAACTCGGGAATTCATCGCGAATGACCGGACGCGGTGGTGGTAACTGAGACCGGACGCGGTGGTCAACGGAGGCGCGTCCGGTGCAACGTCCGGTCACTAGATCTGGAGTTGGTCTTCTGGATGATCGGACGCGCTGGTGGACGCTGGGACCGGACGTGGTGGTGAAGCATCACTACGTCCGGTGCAGCGTCCGGTCTAGCGTCCGGTCGCTCTTCTTCGCCCTTCTTCGTTCCAAACTCTGATGCGACTTCTCCCAATCAAGTTCCAATTCAAAGAGACACAAATAAACACCAATTGGAACCTGATATGAGTGATCTCACTCAAACCCTCAAATTTTTCAAAATAGTTTGCCTTAGGCTAGTATTATTTTTAAGAAAATAGGCAATAAACACCCGAGGAGCAACGTATGGCCATGCAATAGAGTTTTTGGACCTTTAGGAGCGTCAAAAAGCTCTCTCTATCCATGGACGAACACAGAGGTTGCTCAAAGCTAAACCGAAAAGAAACGACAAACAAACAACCATGCATATGCAATGCAATACAAGAAAGTAAAGCTAGGTTGCTTGTCAAGTTTGATCCACGGTTAGGCTTCTTCACTCCTCCAAAGGAGGGTTATCGTAACCGTGTTAGCCAAGCCCTAAATGCATTGCGATAAAATAAACATGACATATAATACAATGCAATGCAAGGGACAACACACGCTCATTTTTTAAAATTGCTTGAATCAAGCACATTGAGTTCACTTCTTAGCCTACAAAAGGTGGCCTCATCCAAAGGTTTAGTGAAGATATCCGCTAATTGATTTTCACTTCTTACACCTTCTAGTGATATGTCATTTTTAGCAACGTGATCTCTTAGAAAGTGATGGCGGATATCAATGTGCTTGGTGCGAGAGTGTTGTACCGGATTGTTAGCAATTTTAACGGCACTTTTATTGTCACATAAAAGTGGCACCTTTTCAAGAACAATTCCATAGTCTAGGAGGGTTTGTTTCATATATAAGATTTGTGCACAACAAGCCCCCACGGCAATGTATTCCGCCTCGGCGGTGGACAAAGCCACACTATTTTGCTTTTTAGATGACCAAGATACTAAGGATCTCCCAAGCAAATGGCACCCTCCGGATGTGCTTTTTCTATCAATTTTGCAACTGGCATAATCCGAATCGGAATAGCCAACTAGTTGGAATCTAGCTCCTTTGGGATACCAAAGACCAATGCTTAGGGTGTGCTTAATATATCTTAGGATTCTTTTTACGGCACTTAAGTGAGGTTCTTTAGGGCACGCTTGGAAGCGAGCACACAGGCACACACTAAACATGATATCGGGCCTAGATGCGGTAAGGTACAACAAGCTACCAATCATAGAACGGTAGAGAGTTTGATCAACCGGTTTACCTCCCTCATCTAGGTCGAGATGTCCATTTGATGGCATTGGGGTCTTGATTGGTTTGCATTCTTCCATCTTGAATCTTTTGAGAAGATCCTTGGTATACTTTTCTTGAGAGATGAAAATCCCTTCTCTCATTTGCTTGACTTGAAAACCAAGGAAGAAAGTGAGCTCACCAATCATTGACATCTCGAACTCCTTCGACATCAATTCACCAAATTCCTTGCAATAATCTTCATTTGTTGACCCGAAGATGATATCATCAACATACACTTGACAAATGAAGATCTCCCCATTAAGCTTCTTGGTGAATAGTGTGGTATCGACCTTCCCAATGGTGAAGCCCTTCTCAATGAGGAAGTCTCGGAGGCGCTCATACCACGCTCTAGGGGCTTGCTTGAGCCCATATAGCGCCTTGGACAACCTATAAACATGATTAGGATATCTAGGGTCTTCAAACCCGGGAGGTTGATTAACATAGACTAGTTCATTTATAAAGCCATTTAAGAATGCACTTTTCACATCCATTTGATATAGTTTCATATCATGATGTGATGCATATGCAAGGAGGATACGAATGGCTTCAAGTCTTGCAACGGGTGCAAAGGTCTCTCCAAAATCAAGGCCTTCAACTTGAGAGAACCCCTTTGCAACTAGTCTTGCCTTGTTCCTCACTACTATGCCTTGGTCATCTTGCTTGTTTCGGAACACCCACTTGGTTCTAATGACTCTTGCACCTTTAGGATGCTCTTCAAGTGTCCATACTTGATTGCGGGTGAAGTTGTTCAATTCTTCATGCATGGCATTCACCCAATCCAGATCTTGAAGAGCTTCTTCTACATTCTTAGGTTCAACACAAGAGACAAAAGAGTGATGTTCAACAAAAGAAGCAAGCTTTTGAGATCGAGTCATCACTCCCTTAGTAGGACTCCCTATGATGAGTTCTTGTGGATGTGCTTGAAGTAGAGGTGAATTTCTTCTATCAACCACTTGAGGAGGTGGATGGGGAGCATCAACATCTTGAGCTTGTGCCTCGGCTTGTTCATGAGAGATATAAGTGTCTTCATTTTCAACTCTCTCATTCTTGTCATCATCTTGAGGCACACGTGATGAAGATGGTGGATCAATGATTTGTACATCGTCTTCATCATCTTTTGGCTTGATGTCTCCCACGGGCATGTTCTTCATAGCCTCCCTCAAGGGTTCATCACCTACATCATCACAATTCTCAATTGCTCCTTGGGAGCCGTTAGATTCATCAAATTCCACATCATATGTTTCTTCAACCAAACCGGTGGTATGGTTAAATACTCTATATGCTTTGGACTTTGATGAGTAACCAACAAGAAAACCAATATCACAACGTCTTTGAAACTTCCCTAGGTGTTGACGCTTCTTGTAGATGTAGCATTTGCAACCAAACACCCAGAAGAACGAGACGTCCGGCTTCTTCCCATTAAGCAACTCATAGGGGGTCTTGCCAAGAAACTTTTGTAGGAAGAGGCGATTTGAAGCATAGCATGCGGTGTTGATTGCCTCGGCCCAAAACTTTTCCGGAGTGTTGTACTCATCTAGCATTGTTCTTGCAAGGGTGATCAAAGTCCGGTTCTTTCTCTCAACTACACCATTTTGTTGAGGAGTGTAGGTGGAAGAGACCTCATGCTTGATTCCAATTTCATCACAATAAGCTTCAATGTTGGTGTTGTCAAACTCTTTGCCATTATCACTTCTAATCTTCTTTATCTTGACTTCAAATTCATTTTGAGCTCTCTTTGCAAACTTCTTGAAACAATTTGCCACTTTGGATTTGTCATGAAGGAAGAAAGTCCATGTATACCTTGAGTAGTCATCCACTATTACAAGACAATAGAGATTACCACCCAAGCTCTTGTATGTTGTAGGCCCAAACAAATCCATGTGTAGAAGTTCTAGCACTCTTGAAGTTGACATGAAAGCTTTGGTTGGATGAGTGTTTGCAACTTGTTTGCCCGCTTGACATGCACTACAAGGTTTGTCCTTTTCAAACTTCACATCCTTCAATCCTCTCACTAGTTCTTTCTTCAATAGCTTGTTGAGAGTGTTCATTCCAACATGTGCAAGCCTCCTGTGCCAAAGCCAACCAAGTGAGGTCTTGGTGAACAAACATGTCATCAAGTTTGCATCTTCGGAGGTGAAGTCAACGAGATAAAGATTGTTGTATCTAAAGCCTTTGAAAATCACTTGCTTGTCATCTATCTTTGAAACTTCCACTTCATTTGGTGTGAACAAGCATTGGAAGCCAAGGTCACAAAGTTGCCCAATGGATAATAAGTTGAAACTCAATAAAGCAACATAGAGCACATTTGAGAGTGAGTGATCATTTGATATTGCAATTTTGCCTATACCCTTGACTTTGCTCTTTGAATTATCCCCAAATGTGATCTTCTCTTGACATATCCCATTCTCTTCAATGGAGGTGAACATACGAGGATCACCGGTCATATGTTGAGTGCAACCACTATCAATAACCCAATGAGATCCACCAGTCTTGTAGTTCACC
Source organism: Saccharum spontaneum (assembly GCA_022457205.1). NCBI lineage: Eukaryota > Viridiplantae > Streptophyta > Magnoliopsida > Poales > Poaceae > Saccharum > Saccharum spontaneum. The sequence continues at coordinate 1,012,040 of CM039603.1, forward strand.
TACACACAAGAGATCAAGCTTTTTGTTTAGGGACCCAAACTTGAGAGGGGCCCTTGACTTTCTCAACTAGTGACTTGGCAACCCATATTTTCTTTGGCCTATTCTTATTTGGGGGACCCAAAAACATGACTTTCATCTTTCCATTTGAATCTTTTCTTAGCATGTAATGAGCATTGAAGGCAAAGGGTCTAGCATGCTTGGGCAAGCGTTGTGGTGGTAGAGTTTTGTATTCATGAGCAAAGTGACCTTCTTGACCACACTCAACACATCTCTTTGGCTTGGGCTTTGACTTGCTTTGTTGTTGTTAAGCTTTTGCCTTCTTCTCTTGATTTGCCAAGTACCCAATACCACTTCTATCCATCTTCATTACGGTGTTCATGAGTAGCTCACTTTGCAAATATTGACCTCTTGTGAACTTGCTTAGGCTGGTCTTGAGATGCTCTTTTTCTTGCTTGAGTTTTTTGTTCTCTTCAATGAGTGACTCATTTGTTGTTTGCTTCTCAAGAGCCATCAAACCTTTAAGCTTCTTGTTCTCACTTGCAAGCTTCTCATTCTCACACTTGATCTTGGCATAATCATCATAGTTGCTTGACTCAACCACACTCTTGCCTTTGCTACTAGAACCTTGCTCAATGCTTTCAATGATCAAGTCATCACATGATGTAGCTATATCACACTTAACAACATTGTTAGTAGCATCATGTGTCTCAAGAGCAAGTTCATTAGCAACCACAAGACTATCATAGTCAATTTTCAATATGGTGTATTTTTCTTTTAGAGAGTTATGTCTAGTGATGAGCTCATCATGCTTCTTCTCAAGTTTATCATGTTGATCTTTAAGCTCTTTATTGGAGGTTTTGAGCTCCTTGAGAGTGGAAGACATAACTTCATTTTGATCTCTAAGCTCACCACTAGCCTTTTGAGCATTTTCAAGCTTTGATGAGAGTGATTCATTTTCATTTTGAAGTTCATCATTTTCATTTCTTGTCCTTCTTATGATTTTAGTGTATTTGTTTAGCAATTTTACAAGTTCATCATAAGAAGGTGCGTCATATTCATCATCACTATCACTATCATCATCATCATCACTATCATGGTTTTGTACCTTTCGTTCACCCTTGGCCATAAGGCATAGGTGAGTAGTGGACAATGATGGTGAAGGAGGCGGTGAAGGTGGTGATGAAGATGTCGGTGAAGATGATGGCCCCATCACAAAAGTGGCAACCTTCTCTTTCTCATCATTGCTCTCATCTTCGGAGGACTCACAAGATGATTCAATGTCGGTGAGCCAATCACCAACAATGTATGCCTTTCCTCCCTTCTTCTTCTTGTAGAACTCCTTCTTCTTGCCATCCTTCTTCTTGTATGGCTTGTTTTTCTTCTTCTCTTCTTCTTCATCACTTGAATCATTTTTCTTACCCTTGTTCTTGTTCTTGTACTTGTCTTTTGGTGGTCTAGGGCATTGATGAGCTAAGTGGCCAAGTTCACCACAATTGTAGCAATCCATCTCCGAGATGGGCTTTCTCTTGCTACTTGTGAAGAATTTCTTTTTCTTGCCATCGAACTTGATGCCACTCTTGTTGAGCTTCTTTAGCATCTTGGTGGTCTTTCTCACCATGAGTGCAAGTGATTCATCATCGACATCACTTTCACTTGAGCTTTCTTGCACCATCATGGCTTGGCCCTTCTTCTTCTTCTTGTCATGGCTAGCTTTGAAGGCCAAGTCTTTCTTCTTGGAAGATGATGAGCCCTCTTCCGGAGTGATGTGCATGTACATCTCATGAGCATTGATCTTCCCCAATACTTGTGTCGGTGTTGCGGTGGAAAGATCACTTTGGTGAAGCACGGTGACAATGTGACCATACTTCTCAACGGGAAGAACACTCAAGATCTTCCTTGCAACATCCGATTGGCTCATTTGAGTGAGCCCAAGAGCATTGAGGTCCTCTACAAGAACATTCAAGCGAGTGTACATGTCATTAGCACTTTCTTTGGGAAGCATCTCAAAAGAATTAATTTTCTTTAAAGCAATGTGATAGCGTTCCTCACGCTCACTCTTAGTTCCCTCATGGAGAGCACAAAGATTTTCCCACAATTCATGAGCGTACTTTGCATTACGCACACGATTGAAGATATCTTTGCCTAAGCCCCGGTAGAGTGCATTTTTGGCCTTTGCATTCCACCGATCGTACTTCTCCTCGTCACTAATGGGGTTTGCGGGATCCTTGATAGCGGGAAGCCCTTGGGTTGCGGCTCTAAGACACCCAACATCTATGGCTTCGAGATACGCCTCCATGCGGATTTTCCAATATGGAAAATCATCCCCCTTAAAGGTGGGAGGTGGTCCTTCCCCGTTAGACATCTTGCTCTAGGCGGTAAAGCCTAAATTAGGAGCAACACCGCTCCGATACCAATTGAAAGGATCAAGATGCCCAAGAGGAGGGGTGAATTGGGCTTTTCTAAAAATTAATTGCAAGAATTAAATCCTACAAGCCGGAATTCACCCCTAGTGCCTACTTGTGTTCCTAGAGAGTCTACCGATAAAAAGTTTTGCACCCTAGTTTCCAATCCTAGTCTAGCATGGCAATTCTAGGAATGTAAAACAAGCAATGAAAGTAAATACGAGAATGTAAATGCTTGAATGTAAAGGGAAAGGAACACGGCGATGTTTTTCCGAGGTATCGGAGAGTCGCCACTCCCCACTAGTCCTCGTTGGAGCACCCGCGCAAGGGTGTAGCTCCCCCTTGATCCGCGCAAGGATCAAGTGCTCTCTATGGGTTGATTCTTCGACACTCCATCGCGGTGAATCACCAAAAACCGCTCACAAGATGAGTTGGGTCATCCACAAGCTCCACCGGATGATCACCAAACTCCCAATCACCACCAAGCCGTCTAGGTGATGGCGATCACCAAGAGTAACAAGCTAGAACTCTCACTTGACCACAACGAGCCCAAATGAGAAGGTGGATGCACACTTGCTACTCTCTAATGGCTAGTGAGGAACTCTCAAGCTTTGATTCTCAAATCTCTATCCTCACTAGAGCTCTTGCACTCCCTTGCACTCTAAAGGGTTTTCTCAGCTGATCAAATGAGCAAGAGACCTCTAAAAGAGGTGGTGGGGATGTATTTATACACCCCACAGACAAAACGAACCGTTACCCGCTGACTCAGCAAAACACAGGCTGACCGGATGCGCCGGTCGAAGTGACCGGACGCGCCGGTCGCTCGTAACAGTCGAAATCCGAAATTCCAACTGAGTGACCGGACGCGCCGGTCAGGGGTGACCGGACGCGTCCGATCGTGCAGGGAGCTTACTGTAATCGCACCGGACGCGCGACCGCGTCCGATCGGTGATGACCGGACGCGTCCGGTCGTCTCTGGACCTTACTGGACTGTGACCGGACACGCCGATCACACCCAGGTCGCGTCTGATCGGGTGTTTCCCTCAAGTGACACGTGTCGGCCTCTGACCACCGCGTCCGGTCCTCACAAGGACCACGTCCGATCGTCAGCGCCGAAACCCTAGCCGTGGAATTGAACTGACCGGACGCGTCCGGTCATGCCGAAGACCGCGTCCGGTCAAGGGAAAACGACCCGAAACTTTCCGAAACGCGTCGCAACTTGAACCAAGTTGCTTCCAACTGAACTTTGAGCTATTCTAGAGCTGCCTAGCACCAAGTTTAACAAGTGTGCACCACACCTAAACAAAGGACTCGCCTAGGTCAAGCTACCCGCTCATGCCCCCCTTTATAGTACGACCAAAAGAGAAAAACGAAGATCCTAACGACTATTCCAAATGTATCTCAACACCTCGACATCCGAAACTAACCGTCCTTAATCTTGACATCACTCTTTTGAAAACCGAAATGATTTCCATCAAGGGACATGAATACCATGGTGCCCAAAGCAGTTATAACCTCCATGACCTAACTTACCAAAGTTTCTGCAAAACACACGTTAGTCATGGTAATAAAGCATTGTCATCAATTGCCAAAACCAAACCTTGGGGCCTAGATGCTTTCACATGACTATTACTTATATTACCTTAGAAGGGTTGTTGATGTATCGTCCGTTCTCTCTCATGAATTCGCACACGTAGAATCCACAGTGGACCGATCCGAGTGGTTGCTTGTGGCACTATATAACGGAAAGTGGTTATTTACTTGCAACATCGTCCTATGTATTGTACATGTATGATATGTATTCATAAATTTTCATACGTACCGGTTAGTTATGATGTATTTTCAATGGCTGCCCTTGTGTTGATGACTCGCACCTTCCACCTTTAATCTTGTAATACCTATATGTCCTATAATCTCAAATAGAATCACCTTGTTATTCTTAATATCTCATCGATTAACGTCTGCATGCAAAATCTCGACTTACAGCTCTAAGTGCCTCACGAATGTTCCATAGCTTGTAGTTGGGTAATCTGCGGAGTCACATACCAACACCTATCCAGGCCTAGGAAAAATCATAAAGCAGATCCAATGGTCCCTGCATGAATCAAATTTGTGATGCATGTGTATACTAAAAAAATTAATTTGATATATGCAAACTCACACTAACCCAAAGTTGTAGGGGACCACTATGGATTCCCAGTGTTGAAACTGAAGCATTGCGTGTCCTAGGTACAAGGTGTATCTGGCTTCAAACTCCTTCTTAAGTTTCATTTTTTTCTTCTCCCGTTCTTCACCTTGTAAACCCTATAAGTCTTCGTGATCATCCCTGATTCTGAACGTGCACTGCTCCTCACATATTTTTATTGGTTTCAAATACCCAACCCTTTGATTGGCATTAGAATTAGGATTTAGACCGTAACACATCTCCTACTGATCATATTGCATTCTGCAAGGCGCACGTACATGTAAGATATTAAAAATGGATACAACTCACTAATAATAACACATGCATGTGTTAGTATGAGTGACACTTACAATGCAAACACTGTTATGAGCTGTACATCGAGTCTCTAGAGGTTCATCATCAACCACATGTCCTCGAAGGTAATAACAGTCGTTTGTCTGCCACTAACAAATGCAGCTGGTGGTATAGACACATTGATGGTGTCGATGCCAACAGAGGATGCTCTCATGTACCAGTCATGCAGCCTTTTAACACCAGCTGAGATCTTCTTAAGTGTATCCCACTTGAGTAGAGGCCTTCTAGGCACGTATTTATCAAGGACATTTTTGTAATCGTCCATTGTTGTCTTCCTGATACTTACGGTAATTACCTTAGGCTTTTTTGTTAACTTCTCATTCTCAGCCAAGTCAAGGGTACATGTAGTGCGGCTTTGTCCAATTCCTGACAAAAATTTGGCCATGCCGGCTGTTGACGGTAGATAAGTATCATTTTTTAACCGTCAACATAGCATGAAAAAGAACTAAACAATAATTACCACTTAGATATAGGAGGTTTACTGACATAATTCCACGAGTTTTGGTGAATGTCTGTTTCTGCAGGGTGTTAGCTAAAAAGAACCAAGAAAGGCCCACATGTCAAGTTTACATAGAGACAAAAGGGCTACGCATAACTTTTCTGTAATCTGGAAGGTATGAGAAGGCTCTAGACCAAACAGGAGGTGAAACTGGCCCGGAAGCCGGGCGGCCGCCCAAGGGGTTGGGGCGCCCACCCCACCTGCAGAGCCAATCAGGCTCCACCTCCTGGATCATGCCTCCACCGCCTTTGAGGATCAATAATAATCGTAGATCAAGGTCGGTTTGATCTGAGGGCTGTGGTGCTTCCTAGAGGGCTATATAAACAAGACCCCTGACCCCTAGACACTACTAGAACACACCCTATGCTGACAGGAAAGTATAATAGCCGACGGGTAGTTGGGGGAAACCGTGAAAGGCCGACAGTTAACATGTTATCGACGGTTATAAGCTCTCCTGTCGGTATATGTATTGAATAGCCGATGGTACAACCTATTCCCGAGCGTTAGATGTTGACCCGTCGGGCACTACACTACCCGTCGGTATATGTATTGAATAGCCGACGGTACAACCTATTCCCGAGCGTTAGATGTCGACCCGTCGGGCACTACACTAGAAGGCCGAGAGGGCAAATTAATTGCCAACAGTCTTAGTGACACAGTCGGTCTTTGTATTGAATAGCCGACAGTACAAACTATTCCAGAGCATTAGATATCAACCCGTAGTGCACTGCAAGAGAAGGCCGAGAGGGCAAATTAATTGTCAACAGTCTTAGTGACACCGTCGGTCTTTGTATTGAATAGCCGACGGTACAAACTATTCCTGAGCGTTAGATATCGACCCATCGGGCACTACACGAGAAGGCCGAGAGGGCAAATTAATTGCCAACAGTCTTAGTGACACCGTCGGTCTTTGTTTTGAATAGCCGACGATACAAACTATTCCCGAGCATTAGATGTCGACCCGTCGGGCACTGCACTAGAAGGCTGAGAGGGCAAATTAATTGCCAATGATCTTAGTGACACTGTCGGTCTTTGTATTGAATAGCTGAAGGTACAAACTATTCCTGAGCGTTAGATGTCGACCCGTCGATTACTGCACTAGAGGGCCGAGAGGGCAAATTAATTGCCAACGGTCTTAGTGACACCGTCGGCCTTTGCTAGTATTCTATATTCGGCTTATGTTTATAGGCCTTATATATGTTGGATCAATTAAGAAGTGAATTGTAAATCCAATTTCCCTTACCCGTCCACCCGTTTGCCTCACTGGCTCCACCGGCCACGACATCAAAGCGCTTCTAAAATAAAATGGAGGCATCTACTATTGGTGCTTGTCATGATCGAATCGATCATCTTAGATATTTGTAAAAAAAATAGGACCCTGGGGCAATGCATGGGCATTTATCTACTATTACACATATGAATTATATATTATGAAAGTATTTTTCATAGTGAATCTAAAAGAATAAATCATATTATACCATGAACCTATATAATTTTTTAAATAGATGGTCAAAGATATAAATATTTGAAAGACCACTTATACTTTACACAACATATCACTTTGATGATTCATTATTATTCTTCTAAGAATAGCATTGAAAAACATAGATCTTTCTCTCATGATTTTTATAACTATACTAAGTTCTTGGTGGTGCATAAAGCACAAGTGCAATTGTCAATGCACGATACAATTATTTCGTATATAATGTCCCTCTTCTAGCCTTGTCTAACCTCATGGGTTGAGAACACACGCGTGCTTTATATGTAATATATATAATATTAAAACATAACACTGACTATAGGTCTACATTTTGATATTTGAATTAAACATAATTTTTAGTGACCTCATAATTGTAAAGTTCTAGTAAGTACATTCATGTAATCATTAGTTTGTCCTCGCAAAAAAATGTAATCATTAGTTTGTTTCTAGTATTTTTCTTGGAAAAAAGAAATAACATGGAAGAACCTTACCTGAAAATAAGTGCAAAAAGTTCAAAAACCTTGCTGCATTGATGACTCGAACCCAGGATCAATATTCAATATTGCCCAAACAAGGTGTTCTACCACTGGGCTACAACTTGTTTGTTTGTCAAGGTAAGAATATAATCCTTTAGTTCTCAATAAAATGGAATCTTATAGTCCCGAAATCAGAACGAGGCAGCAGACTACCAATACTTTTAGCGCGAAGTCAGATAGGTTTTAGCGCGAATTGAAGCCTAATCTCCCACCGTCGCACCTAAAAACGCCGCATATCCTGAATCTCTCGGCCACGTTCCCAACTGAACCTCTTAGAGGTTTTATCGCCGCCGCCACTCCGATTGAATCGAAGCGTGATCATAGGGTGCAGCTGGTTGCCGAGACCCTCCTACAGGAGGGGCGAAGCACATCTCATTCCGCTCGCCGGCACCGAGCTCCCGCTGACTAAATCAATCAGCATCTGTGCCGCCAGACATGCTCATCTTCTTCACAAGGTATAATACGAACCCCTTTCCTGTCCTATTCTGTGCCATATCCTCCATGGTCAAGAACCCTACTGTTGTTCTTTGGATATCAATGATAGGTCTTTTTATTAGGTTTTATATTCAACCTACAATCTACATTCATCTTTGTCTGACGACTATTGCTGCCTTGTAATTGGGGTTTAGTTATCGAAGCTTTACTGTTAGGTTTAAGTCATTGCTTTTAGTTGCTATATACCTGGACTGAAGCCTTAGCTTAATGTCAGATCTGATATTAAGCACGTACTGAAGCCTAACTGATTAAACATAACTAGAAAAAAACAAGTACCGGATACATGAATAGCACATAATTTTACAACCTTTCAAATTCGTGTTGGTAACCAGTCAGTACTACAAAAGTATCTCTTATAATGAAATTGGCACCTTAGAACATGACTATATAAATTCACACATCAATTACTGATCTGTTGTTGCTCAGTTGCAAATCGTACAAGCTAGAATTTCAGATCAGGAACAGTTAGCAGCCCCCATATAGTTCATCTCCTGAATTGTTGTTCTAGCTAGCTGATTTGATTCGCATGAGTTGAATCTTCAGGTTGTGCTATCTATTCTAAATATGAGGTCACACCGTGCAGCTCATACCTGCCACCATTTACTGTGAACTGCACTGTGTATTATAAGCCATTTTTTAATTTTTTGGGTGCACAAAAAACGTTTTCTTCTCTCAAATAATAGTCCCTCCATCATTATATCACAAAAAAGCTCTTTTCAAGAGTATTACAGCATGATTGCCCTCATATAGTGTGATGGTGTGCTAAGGTGCCGGTGACTGGAGATTGGGCAGGTGATCGGTGTTGGTGTGAACGCAAACAGAGAACTTAAGGTCTGGTTCTACTATCCATCTCTCTCCCTCCATCCCTCTCTGTGTGCAGCAAATTAATTTTCTTGCAGCACTACAATTATTTATGTGTGGGTGGAAAGCTGACTGCTGTGACACTATGTGAACCATGCATATATGAGGTTTTCTTTTCTTTCCATGAAAGTAATTTGATTTTTTCCTAAAGCGTGAATTCTAATATTTAGGTAGGTATATTCCATGGGTGAGGATCATAGTTGGATGTACAATGAATGGAAAGGTAGCTTGTTTACTCTAGTTTGGAAAGCTGGTTTGGACACCTTTCTGGACCATGCCTTTTCATTACCTGAAGCTGCTATAGATGGGAGATCTAAATGTCCATGTACTAAGTGTGATTGTCGCCACAAGAGGAAAAGGGATGAAATGGAAATGCATTTCTGCCGCAATGGTTTCCAGTTGGGGTATGAGAGATGGACTAGGCATGGGAAGTCTGATTAAAATTGAGCATGATTAAAATTGAGCATCTAGAATTAGATGCAAGTGTCATTTATGAATGTGCAGGTAGAATGCCGCATGGTAAGCTAGGAATTGGTGATGGAGCAATTAGTGTTGCTGAGAAGGAAGCAATCAAGACAAGAAAAAGAAGTGCACAACCATTTTTTCTGCTAAAGAGAAGCGACTTGAAAGGGAAAATCTGCAGCTGCGAAAAGAATATAGCAGTCTTGAACATGTTATGCGGGTAACTATCGTTGGAATAAATATATGCGTACAAATAAATACCTATTGCTAACCATGATGTTTTAACAGGCACTTGCTGCTAAACAAGGAATGGACTTTGATGCCTTAGCTCAGGAAACTGCAAATAACTTGGTAAGTTTAACTGCTACTTCACATAGCACAAATTATTAAAATGAACTGACCTTCAAAGTATAAACTAACATATGCATGACATGCAGCCTACTTCTGAATCTGAGGTTGCATTCTCTAGAGAGCATGAGAAAACTGTTCCTCATGCATCTGAACATGTAAGTATTAAGTGTGTTCCAAATATATTCATGCCATACCTGAAAGTATTGCAAAATCTATCTTATATATATTCAAGCTAGTTCATATGCTTATAAAAATAAATTTATAACTTCTCTAGGATAACATTGGTGGAGCAGACTATAGTGGTGACGAAAATAAAGATGACACCTATGATTATGATGATGAAGGATACCACACCCAACATGATGGCCAATATTATGGGAACAATGGTTATGATGATGATGGCGCCTGGTGATGAGAAGAGATTATATGCAACATATGAAGTGTGTGGCACTTTTAAGTAGTTTTGTTATGCCTTGTGAACAGCAGCATCTTAGTCAAGTATTTTAATCTGAACATTAATTTATGCTATGTTGAAGAATGTTCTTAGAAACTTTCAGAATGTCTAGGCCGTACCTTTGTTTGGTGATCATTGGGCTTCAAACTTTCAATGTAGTTTGCAATATTGAAGAGCTGGTTATGAAATGTCATGAATTATATTATGAATGTTTAACATCTGTAATTGATCTTCGTGGTTACATATTAATTATTTATGGCTATAAAAAATATCCCAAGCAATATCAGATGATGCATCTCTATATTGCCGATGGTTTAATAGTTTTAGCCGATGGGAAACCAAAACCTTCACATATATATTCTACCGAGAGTGTTTAATTCCCAATGGTTAGTAAACACCATTGCTAATATGTTTCCCGATGGGTTAAAAACCGTCATGCAACAAATCCCTGACCGGATATATTTCCTGATGGGTTTTAAAAAACCGTCATGCAACAAATCCCTGACCGGATATGTTTCCCGATGGGTTTTAAAAAACTATCAAGCAACAAGTCCCCGACCGGGGTACCCTCGGTAATTCATGTCTGACCAAAGGCGTTCTAGCGTGTTTACCAACTAGTTACCGAGCATTAACCGTTGGAAACATATAGTCGGCCATACAATGACTGATTACCAGTTAGTAAAAGTGGGAATGCCCGACCATGGATGCCTGACGGGAGGTTCCCGACGGTATACGCTCGGCAATTGCACTTCCCGATAGTACAAACTAATGCCCGGTGGTTTAATAACTGTCGGTCATTCTTGCACCTCTAGTAGTGGGAGGAGGCATCCCCCTAAACCCTAATTCATTATCTCCCAGTCGGGATTAGGTGAGAGGTGTCCCATGAAAAGATGACCTCTCTAGGGGATTAGGTCTAGCTTCTTCAATATAGTAGATTAGTATCTTGGGAGAGAGGGTTGAGTTGAGATCTTGCTCAAGGTTCTGGATCTAGTCATGGAGGCTTGGTAAGGCCTTGTATCTTCACTTCAACATTCTGTAAGACTTATACTTATTCTCTTATCTACATGGCTATGCTTACTTTAAATATATCTTGCTAGTTGAGTTTATCATTCCTTTTGTGTGCTAGTTCATAGAGCGCTTAGCCTTCTAGTTTGTCGACTAGGCTAGGTAGCTGAGCCTCGTGTAATCATGGTGCTTACATGATGCTCTGCCTATGAGTACACCCTGCTCTCTAGCTGTATGGTAGTTACGAGAGCTGACAACCCCGTCTATATCTATCGAGCAGGTTCTTAAATTGTAGGACCGTAGTCACATCAGTAGAGGTATCCTTTCTGGTGCTCTCTCCTATCTAGTGGCGTCCCAAAGTACACAAGAGTGTGGTAAGTCTTAGCATAGTTGGGTATACCTTTACCGTGTGATAAGAATATCATAGGAATCTACCTCACCCGTTGACCTCCCAAGTTAACTAGTTGCATATCTTTAGCGACCTATCCCATGTGTGTCATATTGTATAAATCCTATCATTCATGTATCATTTACCCCTGCTATAGTCTAGTTGGTTTACTAAGTTAGTAGATACATGATGGTAAATTATTGGATTCTTTAATCCTTGCTTCCCTGTGGTAAAATATAAATAACGATACCTGTAATACTCTCGGTAAAATGCTACAATGGTATATTCTGTGGGCTTGCAGAATCCTTCATATTTTAGTTGCACTTAATTTATACCAACACTGGTAGTCTTTTTCTTTTGCTCGAAGGGGGAAACTAATTTAGGTACTAGAAATTTCTTCCTCAGCCGCTCTGGTGTCTCCCATGTTTGTTCAAGATCTTTGGGTGGTGGAGAAGGTGGAGAATTGAATGGTGGCAGAGATGTTGGAGGGTCAATAGGAGCCACGATCGACGACGATGGTGGGTTAGGAGGAGGATCGGCAGGTGCTGACGAGTCCTAAGTGACTGGCGGGGCTTGAGAGGATGGTGGTGGCATACTCAACTGGACATCTTGTCGAGGCCAAAGGATGAAGTTCTTGATAGTGTGTCCAAGTTTCTCAATGCCCTCGGGACTGGGGATGTCTAGCATGTCGTCCTCGTATCCTTGGACGACCGTCGACACTTCTACCTTGCAGTAGTCTTTTGGAATGTCGCTCTCATGGTACTTGCATCCTAGGATCGCAAGGCCTACGACTACTTCCCTTGTACGATGATTGTTAATACCATATCTTATGACTAGGGAGCAAGCCACCGGCCTATCAATGTCATCAACTGGATAGTGAACCTTGTTTGTCGTTGACGTGACACTGCTTGGAATGGTTGTACACTGTGTCACCAACGGTTGTGTTGTTGGGACTAGTTGCATTTGGGGAGCCTGAGTGCTCATCTATTGAGTAGACATCGCACTCACCAAATGTTGCATCAACGCTGGAGGAGGATCGGATAGAATTTGGGACATCATCTCTTGGAAATCTTTCTTTGCCTCCTCCTTAAAATAACTTTTCATTTCTACCTTGTATCGATCACGTTTCTTGTACTCACCCTCCCACTCCGGTCCGAATCCTTCTTTCCATCCTTACTTCGGGAGGCTGCATGTCGTCGCTAACGCTTTCGTATGAAGGCGTGGCGGCCCCTGATGCTTGGCCCGTTTCATAGGACCCTTCTACTTGCTCCGTGGGGTGGGACGACTCCAGAGCTTGGCGTGTTTGCTGGGTCCCTTGTGCTTGCTCCGAGGGGTTGGATCCTCGGGCATGTTCCATGTGTTTAGGCCCTGGGCTTGTTCCGTGTGTTCGGACCCTTGTGCTTGGTCCTTGCGCGGAGAACTTATCGCGAAAATCTTACATATAAATATATAATGATATCATAAGGACCCTAAACCCTACTTAGTATAGTTTGTATGTATAAAGAAATAATAATTACATCATTCACATATATTTATAAAGAAATAATAATTACATCAAACACATATATCCATAAAAGAAATAATAATTACAGCAAACACATATATATTTATAAAGAAACAATAATAATTACATCATACATATATATTTATAAAGAAATAATAATTACATCATTCACATATATTTATAAAGAAATAATAATTACATCAAACACATATATTTATAAAGAAATAATAATTACATGAAACACATATATTCATAAAAAATAATAATTACATCAAACACATATATATTTATAAAGAAACAATAATTACATCATATGTATATATATCAAACAAAGCAAAACAAAAAGGCCATAAGCAATTGGGCCGGCCCACTAGGTCGCAGGCCGGCCCAACCGCTTGGCCAGTCACCACCACCTCCACCATCGCCCCCTCCGACACTGTCACCTCCGCCGCCCACCGCGCCACCGTCTCATCTCCACCACCTCCGCCACCACCGTCACCTCCGTCCCGTCCACCTCAGTCACCTCCACCACCGGCCACCGGCTACCACGCCCGCCTCCTCCGTCACCTCCGCCACCACAACCGCCGCTGGCTCCGCCACCGTACTGGGCGCGCATCCCGCCACCAACACAAGGCGTAGAGAGAGAAGGAGAAAGGATGCACAGAGAATGGACCTCCGCGATGACGATGACGAGGCGGCATGACGCGACAGAGGCGGCGGTGGGAGGAGATTTCGGTAGCCTGACGGCGTGGATTCGAAAAATGGCCCGCCAAAGACACTTAGAAATTTTCAGGGCTCTTGCGCTTTCTTATATAGGGTGAGCATTTCTACAGGCAGTTGGTGTTGACCACCGCCTGTAGAAACATGTTTCTACAGACGGGTGGAATTGACCACCGCCTGTCTATAGGCGGTTGGTATTGACCACCGCCTATAGTAACGTATTTTTAAATTTATTTCTGTTTTTTAAAATGAATTTGCAGAAATTGTTTCAAAGCTTCAAAAATTCATATCTTGAGAAATATTTGTCCAAAATTAGTGAAAAAAATTTGTGATGTTTCTCTTGAGATGATCTTCATGTTAAAAATATGAAATGTCATTTTTGAGAAACTTTTATATGTAGCTTTATTTAAATTGAATATATGCCTCATATCTTGTTTAATACATAAATAATTCTAGGGATACTAGAAAAATATGAATCCAATTTTGTTAGCTTTATTGTACTGTGTAGATGCTGTGAAAAATATATTCCTTGGTGCTCTTGTTACTTAGAAAAATGGATTTATGTTTTTATTACTAAGGGTAGGTTAGGTATTACAGATAAAGATGATACAAGCTAGATTATAGAAATAGATTGCATGAAGGTGAAATAAGCATAGAGTCTTACATGTAGAAACATAGAAGGGTACATAGCGTAAGGTACACATTATAACATAAATGGATTACATGACAAATGACAAATATAATCTAGACATTTATTGTTCTTCCTTGTCCATCGTAGCGCACCCAGGGAAACGAATTCTATGGGATGCTTCGCTCAACATTCCTTATCTTTATTGGATGGTCATCTATAAAGAGAGATATGTCGCTGAACTCGTTAAATTCATCCAGGTCAGATACACCATCAGCTCCTGTAGCTTGTTGCTTTTCAAGAAAAACTACATGCTTTGGCTTGTCAGTACTTTTCTTCTCATTGGGAGAAAGGATATGTTCAGCATAGAAGACCTGTGCAGCATAGTTAGCCATTATCCACGGATCATCTTTTTAGCCTACCTTACTTAGATCAAGAACTCTAACCCCATAGTTGTCCACTGTGACGTGTTTGTCTTCAACCCATTGACATCGAAACATAGAGATTTAAAATATATCATAGTCTAGTTCCCATATGTCCTCAATGAAGCCAAAGTATGTAGTTTTCCTGCCAGTTTTAGAGTGTAAGGCGTCACATCAAACTCCGCTATTCTGTGACATGCTCTTTTTGTCCTTGGACTTGGTACAGTATGTGAAGCCACTAATGTCATAGGTTTGCCATGTCATGACCAGGCGTGATGGTCCAGAAGCCAACACCTTGATGGTGCGTTCCTCAATTGTTTCCCCATCTAGAATGTCATGCTCCCTTAGCTATGAGATGAACTGATTCTTGTGTTCCTTCATTAACCATTCATCCGTGTGCCCATGATTATGTTCGTGAAGCTCATCAATGTGTTCCTCGATCAAAGGCTCCATTATCGAGAGCTGATGTAGGATGCTGTGATGTGCCTCGAGGACTGTATTCTTACGGGACGAATTATTTCTTTATCATCCTTCCTCTTCCATTCAGCCTACCCTCATGCCGTGACAGAGGCAAATCTATTGCAACCTGGTCTTTTAGGACCCTGTTGCAGAATGGACCTCCAGACTCAATTACCTCTTTGGTTAAGTACCCCTCTACCATGGATGCCTCAAGACGAGCACAAGTTGATACATAGTCATTTAGTATTGACATGAAACTCTCATACGTCCACATCTCATGCAAGTACATAGGACCCAGTGCCTCTATTTATGGAACTAAGTGCACCACAAGGTGAACCATAATATCGAAGAATGCTGGAGGAAAACACATCTCAAACTATGACACTATCTCCGCTGTGAATTCCTTAAGAGATGCCAACTCATCACGGTCAATCACCTTCTGTGAGATCCTGTTGAAGAAGTAGCACAACCGTGTGACTGCAACCTTTATCCATACTAGATTTATAGCTCTGATGGAAATAGGGAGGAAAGTAGTCAGCATGACATGACAATCAGGTGAGTTGTAGTTGGTGAGTGTAAGGTCTTTCATTGACACAATACTCCATATGCTGGAGCAGAATCTAGATGAGACTTTCAAATTCTTCAACCACACACACATCACATGTTTCTTATCATTGTTGAGGTTGTAGCTTGCTGTCGGGAGGTGGTACTTCCCATTTTCTTGAAGAATAGGGTGAAGTTCTTTTTTTATGTCTAACTGTACCATGTCAATGCGTGAATTTAGTCCTTCCTTTGTCTTGCCCTTTATGTCTAGCAAGGTTCCAATTAGGCTTTCAAACATATTCTTCTGAACGTGCATAATATCGATCGCGTGGCAAACGTCTAACTCTGGCCAGTATGACAAATACTCGAAGAAAATAGACTTCTTCTTGAATGTAGCCCCTGGAGTTGGTTTGACATCCTTTCTTGGTTTTTCGTCTTTTGTCTTCTTCCCAAAAACAAATTTGAGTTTGCTTACTATGTTAAAAACTCTTTTGTCTTACTATTACCCAATGGAGCAGTAGACTGTAGTTCAACGTTATTGTCGAAGTACTTATCCATCTTTTTCTAGCGGTACCTGTGTCCTTTCGATAAGAAGCGTCTGTGCCTCATGTACACTATCTTCTTAGATGTAGTAAGGGACATGTAAGCGGTTCCATCTATGTATACCACACAACCAACCTTTCCCTTGAACTACCCTGATAAAGTGAAAAGAGCAGGGTAATCATTGATCGTAACAAAGATAATTGCTCTCAGCGTGAATGATTCTTTGTGGTACTCATCCAATATTTGAACACATGTTTCCCACAATATTTTCATGTCCTTCATTAAGGGCTCCAAGAAAATATCTATGTCAACTCCAGGTTGTGTAGGTCCAGAGACAAGGATGGTTAGCAAAAGGTAATTTTGCTTCTGCATCAACCATGGAGGAAGGTTGTAGATAGTGAGGATGACCGGTCATGTGCTGTGCATGCTGCTCCTCTCAGTAAATTGATTCACTCCGTCAGTACTCAGTGCGAACCTAACATTTCTTGGTTCTTTTGCAAAGTCCTTGTGGTTTTCATTGAAATCTTTCCACTGCTGGCCATCGGCTGGGTGCTGAAGCTTCCCATCGTCTTTGTGCTCATCAGAAGCATGTCAGCTCATAAGTTTGGCATCCTCTGAGTTAGCAGGCAAACACCTCAATCGATCGACCACAGGCAGGTACCACATCACCAAAGCAGGAATTTTTTTCTACACATAATAGTCTACTTCTTGTTTTTCTTTGTTGGTGGGTTTTGAACTACTCTTCTGGGTCTTCTGTTGGGTCCTCTTTCGCTTCTTTCCTTTACACAAGGAGGCAGCACACTCTTCCTCTCTGTAGTCTTTATTCGTCTTGTACCTACTTGTACCACAATTTGGACAGCTATCCAAGTCCTTATAATTAGCACCTCGATATAGGATACAATGATTTCTACACATGTGGATCTTCTCAATACCCATCATTAGTGGACTGATTAGCTTCTTTGCATAGTACGTGTTAGCAGGCACTTTGTTCTCCTTTGGAAGCATGTCTGCGATAATACTCAAGAACGCATCAAAGTCAGCATCAGAAAGACCATACCTAGCTTTGCACACCAATAACTTTAGCACAGACCATAGCGTCGTGAACTCTTTGATGCAACCCCTTAGACTCATCGTATAAAGGCTCTTCTGCTGCCTTCATCAGGGCCTCCATACCTTTCATGAAGAACATTGATGGATCTTCTGCATGACGACGCAACATTGCCTCTAGAAATTCTACATCTTCTACAGCCAAATTATTTGACAGGACATTAGTTCTGACACCTTCATTTCCTCCTACGAAACCATAATCAGGAACATTTGGCACAACATGTTCGGTGTCTGAACCATCGACGTCAGGTTGTTGTGTCTCGTGTACGAACTAAAACCCGCCAACCAGCATATCTGGACCATCAACGTCGATGTTCGTAGGGTTTCTAGTTGTGTAAGGCGCAGAGCTACCCTCTCCATGCTTTGACCAAATCAAGTAATCCTTCATAAATCCTCGTCGGACCAGATGAGAAAGGATTTGTTGAGTGTCATCAAATATAACAACATTTCTACAGTCCATGCATGGATAATGTATGTGCGTCTTCTTTGTTCTCCTTGCATGGTTCTTAGCGGCATCAATAAACCTATGGACCTCGGGTATGTATGATGGATCAAGTCTTGATAACTTATACATCCAAAAGGACCTCTTCATCATTACCTGCAAAATCATGACACTGTGGACCTCAGGTATTGTAATCAATGCAAAACAAGTAACCATAAAACATATATATATATATATATATATATATATATATATATATATATATATATATACACATATATATATATATATATATATACATATATATATATATATATATATATATTAGCACCTTTTTGATGTGAGGTAGGGTATAGCTATGGTTTATTAGCTAGGGTTTAGGTAGGGTAGCTAGGGATTAAAGTAAAAAACCTAATAAGTAGCATAATTAAAAAAATCTAAGTTGCATAATTACAAAACCTAAGTAGCATAATTAAAATAGATACATGTGGATAAAATAAATTATGAAATAAAGAGAGAGATTAAAGTAAAGAACCTAATGAGCATAATTAAAAAAATAAAAAAAACCTACATTTGTCTCTCTACATAAATACACAAGAACACACCATTGATGGAATATATATCTTACATAAACTAGCTAAATCGAGAAGGAGAGAGATTATGTAACCATCTTAAGCAACCTCATTAGAAGAAATAAAGATAAGAAGCTAGATTTTCTTCTCTCTAACTCATGGTGAAACCCTAGATCCAAAAAGTAGCTCAAATTAAGCAAAAATGAACAAAATGATGACATAAACTAACCTTTCTTATCAACCTCCTTCCAAAAAAATCAAGATCAAAACCTCTCCCTTTTTATTTTGAGAGATCTGGACCTCCAAAATTAATGCAAGGTGGCTGCGATGAACAGTTCTGCTCGGGGAGAAAGAAGAGGTATATATACCAGAAACATCACTGGAGATTGCCTTTTGTAACCGCCTGTGAAAATCCATTTCCATAGGCGGTTGTCATAAGTCAACCTCCAGTGCAAATGTCACATTTACACTGGCGGTTGCCTTTACGACAACCGCCTGTGAAAATGGACTGTCAGTGTAAATGTGACATTTGCACTGGCGGTTGGCTTATGACAACCGCCTATGGAAATGGATTTACACAGGCGGTTATAATGTCGTGGCCCACTCATTTCTTTGCACAGCCGGCTCTAAAGTGAAACCACCAGGAAAAAAAAGTGGACCGTCGGCTTAGAGCTGTTTTCTACTGGTGTTTAAGCTCCCACTCATGCTATGTAACAGTCTGACATCTATAATCCGAGACTTTTGGTGGGTGCAGAGAAGGGGAAAAGGAGAACGGCATGGGTACCATGGTCTGATCTAACGATGAGGAAATTCCAGGGAGGACTTGGCTTCAAGGATCTCAGGCTATTCAATCAAGCACTCTTGGCTCGACAGGCTTGGAGATTAATAGCTTTCCCACACAGCTTGTGTGCCAGACTACTGAAAGCCAAATATTTTCCGAGAGGTTCACTAGTGGACACTGTGTTTCAGGCCAACGCCTCATCAACATGGCAAGCAGTGATGCATGGTCTCGAGCTGTTGAAAAAGGGCCTTATATGGCGGATCGGCAATGGTTCAAGTGTAAGAATTTGGAGGGAGCCATGGATCCCTAGAACGTGACCACTAGAAGGGGTCGATGCAGATTTCATTGGGTTTCTGATTTGCTGAATTCGGACGCCAGTGACTGGGATTACAGCAGACTTTTAGCAGTGTTCAACCCACCTGATGCGGATGCCATTGCAAGGATTAAGCTTCCTAGTAGAAGAGTGGATGATGTCTAATGTCTTAGCATGGCACTTGGAGAAATCTGAAATATTTTCTGTCAAGAGCGCATATCGGCTGGGTCTGGACATCCAACAGAGTCATAGTGCGGTGGCTTCCAGTGCTGCTCCAACTGGTGACAGATCGTTGTGGAAGAAAATTTGGAGCTCAGCGGTACCACCAAAGATTCGTGTCTTTGCCTAGAAACTCAGTAAGGATGTCCTGCCAACAAAGCAAAACAAGTTTATCAGAAGACTGGAACCTGATGGACAGTGCTCCTTATGCGGTTATGCAATAGAGGAAAGCTTCCACGCTGTAGTCGAATGCACACAGGCAAAGAACCTCCGTGATGCTATGCGGGAACATTGGCCAATTCCCAGTGAAGCGTTGTTCAGAAAGACAGGACCTGACTGGTTCCTACTTCTATTGGATAGATGCACGCGCGAACAGGGGGGATTAGTCTCTATGATTTTCTGGAGGGCATGGACGATACACAACAACATAACTCATGAATCCGGCCCATCAAGTGTAACTGATTCTGTATTCTTCTTGCTGAACATGCGTGAATCCCTGTTTCAGATCCGACAACAGGCCTCGCAGGACGATGTGAAGGGCAAAAGCAAGTGCGCTGGGCGCCTGCACCGGTAGTCACTGAAACTCTGAAGCAACGCACGCAGTGGGTGGCTCCTCCTGATGGCTGGATGAAGGTCAATGTGGATGGCTCCTTCGTGGAGCAGTCTGGCGAAGCAGGAGTGGGCGTGGTGGTTAGGAACCATCGAGGAGATGTCGTCCTGACGGCATGGAGGGTGCTGTTCAGATGTGGATCGTCTGATGAAGCCGAGGCTGAGGCCTGCGCTGAAGGACTCAGAGTGGTGTCCCAATGGTGTCCGCCTGTCCGGGACCTACCATCCTTGAGTCGGATAGTGCGCGAATTGTAACGGCAATGAATAGCTCGGCTGCGGATATGTCAGAGCTTAGATGCCTGGTAATGGAAGCTAGCTAAGGAACATCTGCAATCACTAGTGGAATGGAAGGTCCAGAAGGTTAAGAGAGATGCTAATAGAGTAGCTCATGAATTAGCTCAATTAGCTAGGCGAAACGTTCATACTGCAATTTCGCGAGAGCAAGCGCCTGCGTGCGTGTTGAATCTCATCGCCTCTGATTGTAATTATTTGTCTAGCTAATAAAGCTCTCTTTTCCCAGCAAAAAAAAATCATGGAGGCTGCGGCTCCTAAGTTGAGAGCAATTAGCTTTTACATTACTTGGAGTAGATATGGTTTCACTTACAGCATCAAGAGAAGAGAGTTCAAAACCCGCACAAATACAAATTTGGTATTTATGCACACAATTGACGTCTTCTCTCAAGATTTTAGAAAAAAAAACTAAGATGGGCAAGGATGAGTGTTCTTGTGGCAAATCAACATTAAAATTTTACTACTGGTGTGGGCAGCCATTGAGGTTGCTAACCTCCCACTTGATGAGCCTGACCTAGAATAAAAGATGGTTTGAAGATGGAGGTCATTAAGGTGACAGGTTTACAAAGGATTGAGGGGATAACAGAGGTACATCAATTTCTTCATGCCTAGATGACTTGCCCATTGATCGTTTTGTCTAGACTTACTAGTTACAAGTGTTATTGATATTATTTCATCCAGTTTACCAAAGTTACGCGCCTATTTAACATTGTGAATGTTTGGATATTTCATAGCTGATAAATAAAGACTTTGCAATTAACTACAAATATTGAATTGTGTAGTTTTTTCTCTTTCACCCTCATCAACAACTTGCACTAAACTCGTCTTAAGATCTTATATGTGATTATCTGCTGTATATTTTTAAAAAAAAATCAAATAAACGATAACAAAATGGTGCCTATCTTCTATAAATATATAAGAAAATAATCGAACAACCTCCAATTTTTAGTTGTAGCAGCAAGCTCCTCACTAAGGTATTGTATTTTTTTCTTCCATTTGACCATTTTCCTCGACAATCTTCATATTGAAAGATAGCGAAATAAAACAATAGATAATGAGGTGCCTTTTTCTATAATTAGTTACACCAGCAAGCTCCTCACTAAAGTATTGTACTTTTTTCCGTTTCCATTTGGTAATTTGCCTCAACAACTAGCATAATTAAAAGATAAAGAAATGAAACAGTAAATAATAAAATAGTACGATGCTAGTTGAAATAAACTTCAATTTATTGGCGGCAACAAGTTCCTTCTCAAAATTGTTGATCTTCTCTTCCTGTCTTTTACATTCTTTGCATTTTATATCACAAATCTACATAATTAAATAATCTATTTTATAATAAACTTGGTACAACTTTCATAACTTAGTAGCATAAATAATAAACTTCTTAAATAGTCTCTCAAGTTCCTCCTAAATATATCGACTTTATGTATGTTTTTGGGTAGGTCACACTCTAGATTGATGACTCATTCTAACAAATTTTTTTTTGAGTTGTCAGTGTTGACATCGTTTTTAGCACGTGTCAAGATGGTCAGGAATGGCTAATCGGCGGAGGAAAGGTTACTGAGTAGATTAATAGCCGATTAAAAGTTGGTAAAGAAGGCTGCTTGTGAATGGTGGTGGTGGCATGTGGACTCGAAATGAATTGTTGCCGATAAGGTTAAGAGTATTATTACCAATGCCGATGGAAGAGACTTAAATACCGCTGCCGATGAAACAGGGAGTGTGCCGATGGAAAAGATTTGAAGGTTGCTGCCGATAGAACAGGGAGTGTGCCGATGGAGAAGGTCGATGAGAGTACCATCGTGATTGAAGCGGACTATGGAATAAAAAGGAGTTAATTTCCTTGTATACGTTTATTAGAGTTTGAGTTGTATCAAAGTCGTGTGTTTCCTTAGGTTTGGATTTAGTATCCTAGTCATATTTGGTTATGTTTCTGTAGATCAGGATATAAATATAGGGTGAAGGGCAATGTAAGAAAAAATCAATCAATATATCAAAAACAGCTTTTACTCTTATTTACATTTACTTTCGGCGACTTCGTCAATTTGCATATTTTTCCTTTTTACGAGTTCTCATCGATTCGGCGAGTTGCATTGCTCCAGTGCAATCTTCGACGATCCTCGAGTTCCATGTGAGTACCTCTTGGCCGTGACTTCTGGGCATATCACTGTTGTCAGGACCAAAGTGCTCGTATCTTCATCCTTGTCGATTAACAGGTCAAATCGACTGGCACGCTTTGGATATCAATTTTGGGTATTAGCCCTTTATGTTTGCAGATCTATTTTTGCATCAACACATCTTTTGGCACGCTCGGTGGGACAGATCTAGTCAATATGCTTAATCCTGAGATCGATGCAGGGAACATCATTGCAGTAACAGAAGATCTTAAGGAAGATCAGAAGCAGGCTATGGAGAGGGCTATAGAAGAATACAGACAGCTCTACTTGAAGTCGTTCAGCTTGAACAAAAGTGGACAAGTCATCCAGAAGCAAGACTTGCTGTTGCCTCGGCAAGTTACCTTTAATTCTAATCCGGGTAAACTTCAAGAGATGGTTAATTCTGCAGTGAATCATGCTTTAATTAATCATTTCAGTGTGCTGTCCAATACTATTTATAATGCTGTGATTCGAACTTTCAAAGAAGGGCAAGCGTCACCTCGTTACGTTGGGCCTGCTTATCATCAACCAGAATCAATATCTGCTATTGCTCCATCGGCTCCCCCAGCCGTTGTGGGTATAGAGATTTCTTCTCCTCTAGTATCAGTAGGTTTATCTAATGTACAGTCTACACCGATGCGTCCGGATTCAGCATTATCAGGACGAGTTCATCTTAATACAGATCTATCAGCATCGGCTTTATCAGGTCCTGTACCACAGAATAATCAGACTCCTACTAATTGGTGGGGATAGGCATATGATTTAATTCCTCTCCCAAATCGGTACAAGGTGCCAGATTTCACTAAGTTCTCTGGGCAAGATGATACAGCAACCATGGAGCATGTTAATCGTTTTATTATTCAATGTGGAGAGGCAGCTAGTAGAGATGAATTGAGAGTTCGTTTGTTTTCATCATCTCTATCTAGATCAGCATTTATATGGTTTATTTCACTACCGCTAAATTCTATTATTACTTGGGCTGATCTAGAAAAGCAATTTCATAAATATTTCTTTGCTGGAGTTCATGAAAAGAAGCTTACCAATTTGGTAAAAATGAGACAGCGCAATGATGAATCGGTGGAAGGCTTTGTGCAAAGGCTACGAGATGTAAAAAACAAATGTTATAGCCTGATATTGGATGATCGGCAACTTGCCGATTTGGCCTTTCAGGGATTGTTGCCACACCTTAAGGATAGATATGCTTCTCAAGAGTTCGAAAGCCTAAGTCATCTAGTGCAAAGGATTTCCGATCAAGACACTAGGGCTTTTGAACCTAAAAGGAATTGGAACAAGAAAGTTTCATTTGTCGAAGGAGTAGAAGATTCTGATTCGGATGAAGAACCAGTTATCGGTTTGGCTGAGTGGGTTAAGAATAAAAAGCCGATATCTTGTCCCTTCGGTCACAAAGAGCCAGAAAAGTTTACTTTCGACGTCACCAAAGCCGATAAGATATTTGATCTTTTGCTTCAGGAAGGCCAGATTAAGTTGTCACCTAATCATGTGATCCCATCGGCAGAGGAGTTGAAGAAAATGCTGTATTACAAATGGCATAATGCCACTTCACACAGTACAAACGAGTGCAAAGTATTTAGACAACAGTTACAGTTAGCTATTGAGTCTGGGAGAATAAAATTTGGCAATTCCAAGATTCAGAAGCCGATGAAAATTGATTAACTTCCTTTTCCAGCAAATATGTTGGATGCTGAAGGTAAAATTAAGGTGTTGACATCGAAAGCTGCTGAAAAGAATGCATCAGTAGATCCCCAACATCGGATAACTACCGATGATGCAAAAGGCAAGGGACTATTGACAGAAAGTGGCAGTTCTGGAAAGCCTCCTTGATCTGGCATTGTGATTACTTATCAAAGACAACAGGAAGGCTAGCGTCAGCGAAGGGACCGGTATCGGCAACAGCAAGAGGAAAGACGTCAAGAGGAGTGGAATCGGCATAAGGATCATTGGAGGTGTCCATTTTTTATTCATTGTTGGGAAGAAGGTATTAAGTTACCTACTGTTGAAGATTGCCCAGAGTGCAATGGTTATTATGGAGTTAATCGTCCTGTAAGGAGGTTTCAATCTGGTAATCAAGGTTTGTCCATTAATGAGCCGATCAGAAGGAAAGCATCAGTATATGATCGGCTGGGGGGCAGGCTCAGTGTACATGAAAGGCTTGGTAAACGCGTTGCATATTTTCCGAAAAATCAAGAGGAGCTTGAAGAGATGGCAAATGCAAGAGTTCCTAATGAAGAAATATTTTACAGGGATCCTAATATACGTCGTGTGGAGACAACCAGGACTTATCAGCCAGTGTGGAAAACTAAACTTCCTCAATGGTGTCTAGAGGGTTTGACAAAGACACAGAAAAGGAAAATGCAGCGAGAGCATCAAAAAGACTTATACCAAGAAGAAAGTTCCTTCAATGAGAGATCTGGTAATCAGCAGTGGCAGATAAGGCACAAAAATAAAGGCCCATCGGCAGACGTCAATATGGTGTTTATGTTGCCGATGGAATTTTTGGCTCTATCTGATAGCGAAGAAGAGGCTGTTTTCTCTGACCAAATAGCTCAATTAACGCTAGATCCAATGATGGCTGTTTTTGAGAAGCCTGCCGATGATGAGAGACAACATCTCAAGGCTTTGTTTGTAAAAGGCAGAGTTGATGGGCAGCCTGTATCTAAGATACTTATTGATGGAGGAGCTGCCATTAATATTATGCCTTATGTGATGTATCGGAAGCTTGGTAAAGGGGATCAAGACTTAACTAAGACTGATATGATGATAAAGGATTTTGAAGGCAATGTATCACCAGCTAAAGGGGCAGTGTGTGTTGAGTTGACCATCGGCAGTAAAACTTTACCGATAACTTTCTTTATTATTAATGGCAAGGGTGCATATAATCTGCTTTTAGGAAGGGAT
The DNA here is from genome assembly GCA_022457205.1 of Saccharum spontaneum. NCBI lineage: Eukaryota > Viridiplantae > Streptophyta > Magnoliopsida > Poales > Poaceae > Saccharum > Saccharum spontaneum. The sequence continues at coordinate 1,037,737 of CM039603.1, forward strand.
TGGATTCATGCTAATTGTTGTGTTCCTTCTACAATGCATCAGTGTCTTGTACAATGGATTGGAGATAAAATTGAAGTTGTTCCTGGTGATTCTTCTTATATCATCGCATCGGCAGAATCAGACACTTATGAGCGAACCAGATGCATATCAGGAGAAGCTTGGGAAAAAAAGTTCCTCAAGGTTGCAGATTACGAAATTCTACCGATCCAAGCAGTCGGTTCTGAAGAAGAGTTTTAATGGATAGGTTTGCCGATGATGGAAAATTAGGTCAAAGATTTACATCGGTAGATGATTTAATAGAAGTAGATATTGGTGAAGACGATAGGCCAAGGCCCACTTTTATTAGCTCTAAGTTATATTCCAAGTGTAAACAGCAATTAGTTGATTTGTTAAAGGAATATAAAGACTGTTTTGCTTGGGATTATACTGAAATGCCTGGGTTAGACCGATCTATAGTTGAACATCGGTTGCCTATTAAATCTGGAATTCGGCCACATCAGCAGCCGGCACGCCGCTGCAATCCTAATATACTTCCTGATATTAAGACCGAAATAACTAAATTAATTGAGGCAAAGTTTATTCGGCAGTGTTGATATGCAGAGTGGATTTCTAATGTGGTTCCTGTATACAAGAAAAATGGGAAACTTCGTGTTTGTATTGATTTTAGGAATCTCAATAAAGCCACACCGATGGATGGTTACCCAATGCCGATTGCTGATTTATTGATTGATGCTGCAGCAGGGCATCAGATTATCAGTTTCATAGATGGCAATGCGGGTTATAATCAAATATTCATGGCTGAAGAAGATATTTCCAAGACTGCTTTTAGATGTCCAGGTCATGTGGGATTATTTGAGTGGATAGTTATGACATTTGGTTTGAAAAATGCCGGTGCTACTTATCAAAGAGCTATGAACTTTATTTTCCATGAATATATCGGCACGTTGGTAGAAATCTACATTGATGACATAGTGATTAAGTCTGGAGACATCACAAAGCATCTAACCGATCTACGAAAGATATTGGAGTGCACAAGAAAGCATGGATTAAAGATGAATCCTAATAAATGTGCATTTGGTGTATCGGCAGGACAATTCTTGGGTTTTATGGTGCATCAGCGGGGCATTGAAATTAGTAGGAAGTCTATTGAGGCAATCAGCAAGGTTGTTGCTCCTGCCGATAAAACTGAATTACAATCCTTGATCGGTAAGATTAATTTCATCAGAAGATTCATATCTAATCTATCGGGTAAGATCAAGGCCTTCAGTCCATTATTGAAATTGAAAGCCGATCAGGAATTTAAATGGGAAGATGAACAACAATTAGCCTTAGATGAAATTAAGAGTTACTTAACAAATTCTCCAGTGTTAGTTCCACCTCAACATGGAAAACCTTTCAGATTGTATTTATCAACTGAGGATACTGTTATCGGTTCAGCTCTTATTCAAGAATTTGAAGGGAAGGAACGTGTTATCTATTATTTGAGCAGACGGTTAATAGATGCTGAAACCAGGTATTCGGCCATTGAGAAATTATGTCTGTGTTTATACTTTTCTTGTATTAAGCTGAGGCATTATTTACTATCGGCTGAATGTACTGTCATATGCAAAGATGACGTGGTCAAATATATACTGTCAATGCTGATACTGAATGGTAGGATTGGTAAATGGATTTTAGCATTATCAGAATTTGACCTACGTTATGAATCGGCTAAGGCAGTTAAAGGACAGGTTATGGCCGATTTCGTTACTCAACATTGCAACACGGTGGATTCTCTGGAAATTGCTCCATGGACACTTTTCTTTGATGGGTCTACTTATGGTGAAGGGGCAGGCATCGGTATCGTGTTAATTTCCCCTCAGGGGAAGAAGTATGAGTTCTCATTGCCGATTGTTGCTACATCGACAAACAATCAGGCTGAGTACCAAGCCCTGATAAAAGGGTTAGAATTGCTTAAGGGAGTACATGCTGATGCTGTTGAAGTCTTTGGTGATTCTATGCTAGTTATAAATCAGTTGACTGAGATTTATGAATGCCGAAGTGAAATTCTAATTTCATATCATGAAAAGTGTTTGGAATTGTTAAAAGGGTTCAGGAATTTTCATCTAGAACATATTTCTCGGATGCATAATGAAGAAGCTAACCGATTGGCTCAGCATGCTTCAGGATATCAGCCTGTTCAAGAAGTATTAATGTCAGCAGCTGATACCGATGACTGGAGAAAGGAAATTGTTGATTATTTAAAGGATCCATCTAAAAAGGTTGAAAGACGTATAAGGTTCCAAGCTACCAAGTATGTGCTCCTCGATGATGAATTGTATTACCGTACCATAGATGGAGTTTTACTCAGGTGTGTTAGCATAGAGGAATCAAAAGGCCTGATGGGTGAAATTCATGAAGGAGTATGTGGGGCTCATCAGTCAGCTTTCAAGATGAAATGGATGATCAGAAGGAATGGATATTATTGGCCGACTATTCTTGAGGATTGTTTTAAATATTTTAAAGGATGTTAGGAATGTTAGAAATTTGATAATATTCAGAGGGCACCCACATCGGCTATGAACCCCATAATTAAGCCTTGGCCGTTCCGGGATTGGGCTATTGATCTCATCGGTTAGATTTATCCACCATCGAGTAAAGGGCATAAATTTATTTTGGTTGCTACCAATTATTTCACAAAATGGGTTGAAGCAATTCCTTTGAAAAAGGTGACATCGGTTAATATGATTGATTTTGTGAAGGAGCATATTGTCTACCGATTTGGCATCCCTCAAACCATCACTACCGATCAGGGCACTATGTTTACATCAGGTGAATTTGATGAGTTTGCTATAGGTATGGGGATTAAAGTTTTGAATTCTTCACCGTATTATGCCCAAGCTAATGGTCAGGCTGAAGCATCTAATAAAGGAATTATCAAACTCATTAAGCGCAAGATTAAAGAGTATCCTAAGAAGTGGCATACAGTATTAAATGAAGCTTTGTGGTCATATCGGATGGCGTGTCATGGTGCAACCAAGGTAACACCTTATCAGTTGGTGTATGGACACGATGCAGTATTACCTTGGGAGGTTAAAATTGGTTCTAGGCGAATACGCTTTCAAGATCAATTGACAGCCGATGATTATGATATCCTTATGAAAGATGAGTTGGAAGATGTAGCAGGTCATCGGTTAAAAGCTTTGGTTAGCATTGAGGAGAATAAGAAAAGGGTAGCTAGATGGTATGACAAGAAGGTGAAGGTAAAGGAATTTGTCGATGGAGAATTGGTTTGGAAGTTGATTTTACCAATTGGGACTAAAAGTTCTAAGTTTGGCAAATGGTCACCTAATTGGGAAGGTCCATATCAGATAAATCAATCTGTTCCTGGTAATACATATATTCTCGAAACTCTCGAAGGAGTTGTATTTCCCAGAGCATTAAATGGAAAATAGTTAAAGAAATATTACCCTTGTATCTGGATAGATGCATAAAAGTGTAATTGCCGATAACAATCCTATCGGCTAGAGTTAAAACAAAGTATCAATGCATTATTGCCGATGCACTAATTTAACAAAGTTTGGATAGCTGATATCGCACGCAGGCGAATTTCATCGGCTTCTTTCAGTTCTTTGGCATCTTCATCGGCAGTTCCTTCTACAGGTTTGAGTTTCTTTTTGAGAACCAAGGCCTTGCGAGCTTGGGCATCTCGTTCCTGCTGAAGGGCCTTGATAGCGTCAAGAAGCTGGTCTTCTTCTTGCTTGGCTTGAGTTAGGGCTGTTTCAACCTTTTCCAGTTCAGCTAGCAGAGCTGCCCTTTTTGCCGATAGATCTAGGATTTTCTGCTTAAGATCAGCACCGGAGGCTTGCAAGTTGCTGATGCTTTTGTGCTTCTCATCGGCAGTTTGCTTCAGCTGCAGCATTTCTTCCTTAAGTTGAGCCTAAGCTGCTCTATCGGCAATACGATGAACAACCCTTTGATATTGAAGTTGTCTACTCTCTAGATGAACTGCTGGGAAGATGGTTTCTTCAACATCGGCAGGGACTTGGCCGCGGATCGTTTTGAAGATGGTCCTTGCAGGGTCTGAATCGATCACCAGTTGAGCAGTATCTTGTTGCAGCAGATTCAGAAGAGCTTCTAGTTTGCCATAGGTATCTGCCGATATTGTTCCCAATGCCAGGGAAGAACTCGCCTCTTCTCCGTCATCATCGGAGACGTCGATAGCAAAAGAAAACAAGCTATCGGGAGAATCTTGTTCCTGTGAAGTAAAGAGAGTTAGAAATCCTATCTGTGGTATCTGGGGATATTATAAACCAAGTAGTTAATCGGTTTACCTGCTTCAGGGCAATTTCTTGAACCTGGCTTGAGGGAGCGGCTTGAAGAGGATCATGCGAAGGATCGGCAGAGGATGCCGATGGAATGTCTTCTATGACCTCATCAGTAGTTGCCCTTGGGGTATAATGGCCGATGGTATATTTTGTGCAGGTGGAGCAGCTTGTTCAATTATATCAGTTGATTGACTGACGGGTATTGGAGCGGACGCAGGGGCTGATGTAGATTTCTGTCGCTTTTGTTGAGCTTCAGTATCAGTTAAAGCTTTGCGCTTTGTTTGGGTCTCAGCGACAGTTGGCTGGGGGGCATCGGCAAGTGTTGATTGGGGAGCTTGCGTGCTTAGTGTGCTTGCCGATGTGCCCATTTGTTGCTGCAAAAACGGGTATAAGATTGGATATTTAACAGGAAAAGTGTAAAAATAAAAGAATACCTCTGAAGGAGGGGTAGAAGTCGTGGTGCTTGATGTTGGAAGAGTTGCTGATGACGATCCAGCTGCAGCTCTCACACCCTGATAGTTATATGTTAATATAGTGTGTATCGGCAGAAAACAAAGTAAGCAAGGTTATTACCTTAAAAGCCTTGATTAGGCTTGAAGCAGCAGCCATTGGAGTGGCCCTGGATGTTGCCAGTCTTGGTCTGGAGGTGATAGTTTTGGAACGAGTCCTCTGGAAGGTTAAGGCCTCTAAGGTAGGGGTGTTGTAGCCGATTATTGAGACTGGAGAAATATGATGGAGGTTGAAGGGTCTTCCACTCTTGCTTATTGATAGGACTGGATCATCAGCCTGTTACAGGAAAGATTAGCTACCGATGTATATATAAAAGGGGGAAGAGAGACAAAAGTTAAAAGGAACTTACTGCATCGTCAGGTATAGCATAGTCAGGATCGATCATGTGCCGATATGTGTGAACGGATGTTGAAAACAACTGTTCTTTCCACTCTTGCCACCATTGCTTATATGACTCTGTGATGAAAGACGCTGGTGACCAGGCGGAGAGATCAACATTTGAAATATTGGCATCGGGAGCAAGTCTTACTGCCCTACTCCATTCAGTTCCAGTTGTAATAATTTCTCTGGGCTTAATCACATCGGCAAAGCATAGCTTGATTGGCAGTTGCCCAAAGGCTAATTGGCGAGACACTGCCGATGGATTGTAGAATTCATAAGTGATATTGGAATTCTTCCCGCTTCCAAATGTGTTTACCGGGATTGCTCTGGGGGTGATGATAGCCATCATAAGATCATTATCTTGGTTTAGATCACTATTGGCAAAATTAAAAAGAAGAGGGAACTTGTTATCCTCATCAATATAGGGTACCCAAGCCCTGAGATCACGAGGGAGACCATGGTAGAAAGTCTGAAAAAAACTACTGATTTGATCTTCATTGGCCTTTGTTCCAAGGAGGACAATTATGGCTTCGCGGAAGTTGAGAGGAGGGCGTGTTGCCGATTCATCGTCTCTAAGGACGTAATCTTCGGTGATCTCTCATGGGAATTCTTGGGCAAAGAAATCCCACTGTAAACGCTTATGCATGTGAGCGTTTAACCACATATTGATGAACCACCACGGGCCTCCCAAATTGCCGATGTGTTCACCAAGTAGAAGTTTCTGAGACACTTGGTGGAGGAGATGATAGGTCGAGCTTAGGAGGTATCGGCCAAGAGGGAATCTGACACCATTGGCCAAGAGTTCAGCTGCTGGAAGGAAAGCGTTGGTTGGTCCTACCGATCGACCACAGAAGATAAATTTCTCCAGCCACATGTTCAGGAATATGGCGTGTTCCCTTTGATTGACAGTACCAGTCTTTTGGTACTCTTGGATGTATCCTGTCCAGCCGCCGATGTTGCGTGTATTTACTCTATACTCAGCTTTTCTGCCAAAAATGTGACCTTCATCGATAGTTGAGATATCCAAGCCGGTGAGCATATATACATCGGCAAGAGTAGGGGCGCATGGGCCATGACCGAACATGAAGGTATTTGTGGTATCTGACCAAAAGTGAGCGGCAGCTATCATCATGGATTCATTCTTTTGCATATCGGCAATGGATAGCCTGATACATTGATCTATCTTCTGTTCTGCCCAGAACACTTGCATCGATCTGTTGACCCTCAAGTACCAGTTTTTCCACCCTTTGGTGGGTTTGGGCCAAGATCAGAATGTATCTTTCCACAGATTCAAAGAGAAATTTTGAGCTTTGAAGGGAATACGGTTGGCCTCTGCATTGATCAGGTCGGTTGGATCTGGGTCGCCCATTGGACCTAGGCAATGGAGGGGAGGTTGGTTGGTTGGAATAACCAGTGTGTTGCGTAGTTCCTGAGTTTGGAAGATCAAAAGAATGGAAGAAGTAGAAGAAATACCAACTGTAAGAACTCACAAGGAACCGAAAGGATCAAAGTAAAGGTAATAAGAGAAGAACGAACCTCAGGAACGTTGAAGTTGACCGCCATTGCTTCGAGAAGGATGAGGGCACGAATTGGAGATTTAAAGTTGACGTTGGAAGGAGCTTTGGTGGGTTGAGGAACACGAAGTTGTTGGTTAGGGTTGCCGCCGGAGAGAGAATGCCAAAGGTTGAAGTTTGAAGGTAGAAGATGAGCAGTCCGGGGGAAATCTATTTATAGGCCATTCAGAGTAGGGGTATTCTTGACTTATCTCTATGCCGTGCGCGGGTGAATCGAGGTGGTTCAGATGGATATGGTAACTATTCGCACGACAATCAAGGAATTGTGCAGAAGATTTGATGGCAAGTAATCATGACTTGGAAGATATCTTGACACACGATCTTTCAGTTTTAAGAATGATGATGTGGCTATGATAAGATCTTGCCGGTGGTTTGTTATTTTGGTATCTCAATCGGGATTGAAGCAAAAACAGTTGGAAATTATGCGATATTAGAACTAGATTTGATTAAATTTAGTAACAGATCGTGCTATGCTTGGAGAATGGGTTGAGAAAAATAGGTAACAACAAGTATTATCTAGAGTAAATTTTAGAGTATATCTTATACTCCGAAATTGGGGGCATGTGTTGACATCATTTTTAGCACGTGTCAAGATGGTCAGGAATGGCTAATCGGCGGAGGAAAGGTTACTGAGTAGATTAATAGCCGATTAAAAGTTGGTAAAGAAGGCTGCTTGTGAATGGTGGTGGTGGCATGTGGACTCGAAATGAATTGTTGCCGATAAGGTTAAGAGTATTATTACCAATGCCGATGGAAGAGACTTAAAGACCGCTGCCGATGAAACAGGGAGTGTGCCGATGGAAAAGATTTGAAGGTTGCTGCCGATAGAACAGGGAGTGTGCCGATGGAGAAGGTCGATTGGAGTACCATCGTGATTGAAGCGGACTATGGAATAAAAAGGAGTTAATTTCCTTGTATACGTTTATTAGAGTTTGAGTTGTATCAAAGTCGTGTGTTTCCTTAGGTTTGGATTTAGTATCCTAGTCATATTTGGTTATGTTTCTGTAGATCAGGATATAAATATAGGGTGAAGGGCAATGTAAGAAAAAATCAATCAATATATCAAAAACAGCTTTTACTCTTATTTACATCTACTTTCGGTGACTTCATCAATTTGCATATTTTTCCTTTTTATGAGTTCTCATCGATTCGGTGAGTTGCATTGCTCCAGTGCAATCTTCAACGATCCTCGAGTTCCGTGTGAGTACCTCTTGGCCGTGACTTCCGGGCGTATCGCTGTTGTCAGGACCAAAGTGCTCGTATCTTCATCCTTGTCGATTAACAGGTCAAATCGACTGGCACGCTTTGGATATCGATTTTGGGTATTAGCCCTTTGTGTTTGCAGATCTATTTTTGCATCAACAGTCAGAATAATCAATGAATACATCAACCTAAAAGACATAGACAGGGTATATAAACATTTTAGGGACACAATCTTGTGCTTTTTCAACGCAGGCGGGATCTATCTATGGTTTTTTCATGATCTTGTTTTCAACTTTACACAAATTCGTTAATAGATAAATCTACATCATTAGTAAATTCAGTTTTTCACAAAAGAAAGACTTTGTATTATTACAATTAACATGGTAGTCGTACATGATTAGTACTGATCAAGCCATTGAAAGCTCTATGTTTGGTGTTGATAATTAGTGACAATGCCTAAGTATTAATCTTATGCCTAAGTTGTATATAGCATATGAGGATTAGTACATTCCAAGGTTGGTGGCAACATGGACATGGTGATCATGATGACCACACTTGAATTTGGATGCAACCCTACGTGATTAAGACAAAGGTATATTCTTAAGGGTTGTGTTTTAGTAACCAAGACACCTAGTGGGTGTGGTTACATTGTAGGATAGATAGCCGTACTATAAAGAGGGGAATGACGTGGCTATTGAACTCCTAAGTGCCTCTAGGTGTGTATTTCATAATCATATGCATTTGGATAGAACTAATAACACCTCGAAAAATGATTGTGAAAATGCTAACACACTCGCACATGACGATGATCACTTGGTGGTGTTAGCACATTTGCGATGGCGTTGGAGTTTGAGCGGTAGAGAGGGTTTGGGGTCATCTCTCCCTCCCGCCGAGCTTACGAGGCGGCATTCAGGCGTTTTCGAGGAGTTGAAATGACTATTTTCCTTTACGCCGATGTCAAGATTTGGAGGCGATGTCACATGATGTTTCACAAGCTAAAACATGTGCTAAAGTGACACAAATATTTAGTCTAGCTCAAATGTGAAATGGTGAAACAAGTAGAGTAACAAAAAATTGAAAATCGCTTGTGTTAGAGGCGACAGACGCCGGCTCGGGGAGCGACAGACGCGACCCTAGCATCTGTCGGCTCACCCTGGCCGCGGTGCGCGCGCGCGAGCCATCAGACGCGGTGGTGGCCGAGCGAAAGACGCTGGGCTGGCCACTTTTGCAGTGTCTGTCGCTCGGGCGATTTAGGCACGGCGCGGCGTAACGCGACAGACATGTCCATCGGTGCGTCACTGGACGCGTCTGATGGTCCAGCATGCGAAAGGCAGTTCTGGACCGCGTCTGCCGGCGCAAAGGCGGCATCTGATGATCGTGTCGGATGCGTCCGACGTAGTGGGAGCGAACGCGATGAATTCAAACGGTCGAACACGTTGTAACATCCAGTAAAAAAAATAATTAACTTGTCTTTAGGCCTAATGGGCTCAGAGAGGTGATAAGAGAAGGCCTAATTAGAGTCCATTTAGAAGGGAGAGGGGAAACGATTAGAGTCCAGCAGGAACCCTAGCACAACTCACGCCACTTCCCCTTCCTGCCGATCGCACAGAGGTGGAGGCGACGTCCTGCATCTCGTCTCTTCCGTCACTGGGGTTTGGCGTCCAAACTGGTATGTGAGGGGCTTCCCAAATCAGCGCAAGAACTGGATCTCTGCTGCTGATACTCATCCATCTCTGCTGCCTTCGCGTTGGCTGCAGAACGTACACTGCAGCAGGTTCAGGGAGAGCGCAAAGCAGTCCAGGGAGGGGTGACCAGAGGGAGGTCTCGCATAGGTAATTAACAGACAAATTCGTTTTGTCCCCTACTGTTCAGCAGTTGGTTCTCTTTGATCCAACAGGCTTAATCTCAAATTCTTACTTGGAGTCTGAAGGTTTGTTTTTCCAGAATTGCTATGGCAGTTTTAATTGTTTGGCATAGTACCGATCTATATAATAGTGCTATGATTTGTTAGATATCGAATCTTAGGAGACGATGACCTGATGTGTTTGACAATTGAGGCCAGCTTAACTGTATTTCCTGAGTACTTGACTCCTCAATTTTGGTTGAGTAGACCGATAGTGAGGAAATCCCTTGATGTCGATTAGCTGCAGTTTTCTGCAAAACTGCAGAACTGCTAGTTATTACTTTGTGTTTCATATTTTGCTTCTTAGAGACAGAACTACAGAGCCAAGAGGCTGATTAATAAATATTTCTTTTTTTCTGTTCTAACACTGCTGGAACATGAGTTGATCAAGGATAAATATGTCTGGACATCTAAAATCTCGAGGTTGAGCTGTTTCAGAACGTGCAGATATAGGAGTTCAGTTTGTAGCTCCCATTAGAAATAGTAGATGACCGAATTAAATTTTGTGGTGAATACCGAAGTTGTAGAGAATTTTATGTAGATGATTTTACTCTACTCAAACATGTTTTTCCCTGTGGTATAAAAATAGTTACTAAAGTAACAAAGGTGCTATCTACACAATAGGAGGATCACTGTGGTCGAATTTGTCATTCAGATTTCATCTTTCTATAAGAAGTAGAGGGTAATTGAGCTTTTGAGCATAGGACGTAAAAGTTACTCTTTGTATGGTGTATGATTGTTATTAAGAAATTCTATATATTTATCTTTACCAGGAAGCGTGGCACCTAACCGTTCTTAGACGTGCTTGTCGAGGTTGTTTTCTTCAGTGAAAAGGCAAGTAACGTAGGGGTGTGGCCAATGCTATGTCTATATTCATGTCTTGCATCCTCTTTGAAATTTAATGGAGTACACTATATCAAGAGTAATAATATAGATCATTGTTTGGCTTGCCTAATTATATCTTGCTTGAGTATTTATTTATTCATTAAATTGGATGCCTCTTGTTCCTTGAAATAGTGGTCGTTCTGGGCTGATGCTCTGTTTATGCAATTTGGAGTTTATATTCATGTACCAATCATGTGCATACATATGCAAATGCATTTCATATGGCGATAAAGGCCAGTCACCGCCATCATGCTGTGACTAGTACCGGTACATGGAGTTGCATGAGAGGTTGGCACCGTCCAACATAAAACTCTCAATGGAGTTGCATCATAGCATGCATACATCATTTACTTGATGTTTGAAGAATGTCAATATCAGATGATAGTGTTGAATGTCGCTACATTATGGAGTTGCATAAATTATTTGTGTGTTACCTTTCTCATCTTTATGAGTGTTTATATGATTTACAAATCTAATGAACTCAACACTTGTGAGATGTGTCTATATTCATAGCCGTTGCTTGCTGAGTTTATCTCACCCCCTTTAATTCTTTACAGGTCATTAATCATTTTTGTCAAGCATGATGGGCTTGGGAACTTAGTTGCATGCACGTGTCACTTCATCGCCGCCGGAATAAATATTAATGTTTTAAGAATTCAGTTTGCAATGTGGCACTTCTCAAATTTAAAGTATTGTCAACTTTACCTTAATTATGTTGCTGCGACGATGTAATAATTGAGTGATGTGCCTCCTGGAGTTGATGTTAAATAGTCTATATTTGTTGATGTTTTCTTTTGTAAAGTTTGAGCAATGTGGTCTTTGTTCTTACTGCGTTTTCCAGTAAGTTGCTGCCCAAATTTCTATTTCTAATAGAATATGAGCTGCGTAAAAGTAGGGTGTTACAGTTGGCATCAAAGCTTAGGTTTTAATCCTCGGTGAAGTAATATTTAATTTGACACACTGCACATGTAGGTTGGGTTGGGTTCTGCATATTTTCGTGTACTTTGTTTGTTCCCTCTGTTGATACTTCTATTTGCTGAAGTTGCTTTGTGTGTTTATGTTTTATCTTTGGTGGCTGCAGTCATGCCACCTAAGAGGCGAGGTCGAGGTCGAGGTAGATCATGGGGTGATGCCCAGCCAGAGGGCGACACTCAAGCGGAGCTGCTAGCCACAATGCGGGCAATGCAGAATGAGTTGAGGACTCTTAGGCAGGCTAATCGTGTGGGGGCTGCCCAACCTGTTGTCCCTGATGGCGCGGTCCCTGCGGGTGCTGCCCAACCTATTCTTCCTGATGGCGCAGTCCCTATGGGTGTTGCACAACCTGCTGCTGGGGGTGATGGTCATCAAAGTGGAGTGTCCCTAAAAGAGTGGGTTCGCTTGAAGCTAGAGAGTTTTGATGGCAATGGAACTCCTATCCAGGCTGCAGATTGGCTTTCTTATATTGAGATGCAGCTTGATGCTTTTGAGGTGTTGCCTCAAGATAGAGTTCGCTATGTTGTGCAAATCATGAAGGGTGAGGCTCAAATTTGGTGGCGAGGTGTACAGTCAGCTAGGACTGCTGCTCATGGTGTTCCCACATGGCCCGAGTTTGTGGCCCAATTTGAGAGGAGGTTCTACTCAGCTACTTTCTTAGATAAGATGCAAATTGAGCTAAATAATTACACACAAGGCAAGATGACTGTAGCAGAGTATGAGGTGGGATTTAATAAGATTGTTCGCTTTGTCCCTCATGTAGCAAATAATGATGCAGAGAAGGCTAGACGTTTTAGGCAGGGTTTGAGGCCTTTTATTCGTCATATGCTTGGTGCTTTTCCAGTTACCGACTTTCGCACCATGGTGGAGCAGGCTTCAGGAGTTGAGCTGCAACAGACTTATACTGATGATATTCGAAAAGCATCTGGAATAGATCAGCAGAAGGGACAAGGTGACAAGAAAGGTCAGTCTGGTGGTCCTATCCATAATAAGCATAAAGGTCAGCAGCGCCGTCATCCATACCAAGGTGGATCTTCCCAGGGTCGTTCTTCAGGGACTAGTGCTCAGTTTCGTGCTGTGGTTAAGCCAGGTTTTGGCCTAGTGTGCTTTAGGTGTGGTGATTCACATATGCAGAGTGAGTGCTCTTGGAAAGGGAACTGTTCCATTTGTGGACACTTTGGCCACAAGGATGTGGTATGCCGTAAGAATGCCAATGGTAAAATTAAGTGGGAGAAGGTGACTTCCTCTACTGGTTCTTCTTCCAAGGGTTCAGCACACATGTTAGCTTCTACTTCGACTTCGCAGTTCTTGCTAGCTCCTGTTGCTCCACCGCAATAGTACCTTTCTCCACCCACTGGAGCTTATTGGTTGTCTCCACCAGCTGTTCCTTTGGCTCATGCCCCAGCTTTGCCTCACCAGTGGCCTGCAACACCATCAGTGTCGATGGTTGGGACTTCTTCTGCACAGGATGTGGGGGCTTCTACTTCGCGTGCACCTCCTAGACTATACACTATACACTTTGCCCTCTGCTGAATCTGGAGGATGCAATGATGTGGTGATAGGTATCTTACCTGTGGATTCTCACAATGCTCGCATTTTATTCGATTCTGGAGCTAGTTTTTCTTTTGTATCAATTGACTTCGCTAGAAAGGCGGGTTTATCAGTGGAAAGGATTAGAGAGTCAGTTGTAGTCAGTTCTTCTAGTGGAATTATTTCTAGTACTACAGTTTGCCCGGGGTGTTCTATATCTATTGCTGATGAGGTGTTCTTCGCTAACCTCATGATGATTAGTTTGGATTCCTTTGATGTTATTCTTGGTATGGACTGGCTTTCTCAATATCATGCAGTCATCTCTTGTTTTTGGAAGACGATTACCTTGTTGGCTCCATCTGGGGAGAAAATCATCTTCCAAGGCTGTAGTTTACCATATACACTCTCCTTGTTGTGTGTGCTCTTTCCTAAAAGATGGATGGTGAAGTCAGGTGCTCTTTGGTCACTTGTAGAAGGGCAAGATGTTGTCTCATGTATTGAGGATATTCCTGTTGTACGCATGTTTCCTGATGTGTTCCCTATAGAGCTTCTAGGGTTGCCTCCTGGTAGGGAGCAAGACTTCCAAATTGAACTTGTTCCTGGAACGAGGCCAATTTATAAGACTCCATATAAGATGGCTCCTGTGGAGCAAGTGGAGTTGAAGAAATAGTTAGATGAACTTCTGGCAAAGGGTTTTATTCGACCAAGCAAGTCTCCATGGGCTTTTCCAGTTTTATTTGTCGAGAAGAAGGATGGTACTAAGAGACTTTGTGTTGACTATCGAGCCCTTAATCAAGTGACTATCAAGAATAAGTACCCATTACCTCGTATTGATGCTTTATTTGATCAATTGAAGGGTGCAAAGGTGTTTTCCAAGATTGATTTGCAATCTGGTTATCACCAATTGAGAATTAGAGAAGAGGACATTGAGAAAACTGCTTTTAGCACAAGGTACGAGCATTACGAGTACACGGTTATGTCTTTTGGACTAACAAATGCCCCTGCTGCTTTTATGGGAGCGATGAATAGGATGCTACATGAATATTTGGACGTGTTTGTCGTAGTGTTCATTGATGATATATTGGTGTACTCTAAATCTGAGGAAGAGCATGAGGTGCATCTCAGATTGGTATTGGAGGCCCTTCAGAGGAACAAATTTTATGCTAAGATAAAAAAGTGTGCTTTTTGGTTGACTGAAGTGGCTTTTCTAGGTCATGTAATCAACCAACATGGTGTCACTGTTGATCCAAAGAATGTGGCATCAGTAGTGAACTGGCAAAGGCCAACAAGTGTGACCAAGGTTAGAAGTTTCCTAGGTCTTGCCGCTATTACCGTCGTTTTGTGAAGGATTTCTCTATCATTGCCAAGCCAATGACATGACTCACACAGAAAGGGGTTCCTTTTATTTGGAGTGAAGAGTGTGAGCATAGTTTTCGTACCTTGAAGGACAAGCTCGTGAATGCTCCTATTCTTACCTTGCCTGAGCATGGCAAAAGATTTATAGTGTATACAGATGCTTCTCGTATTGGATTGGGTTGTGTGCTTATGCAAGAGGGCAAGGTTATTTCTTATGCATCACGAAAATTGAAGACTCATGAGCAGAACTATCCTACTCATGACTTGGAGTTGGCAGTGGTGGTTTTTGCACTAAAACTTTGGAGGCATTATCTTTATGGAGAGGCTTGTGATATTTTCACAGATCATAAGAGTCTTAAATATACTTTCACATAGAAGGAGTTGAATATGAGACAAAGGAGATGGCTAGAGTTGATAAAGGACTATGATCTCACCATACAGTATCATCCAAGCAAAGCAAATGTGGTGGCAGACGCACTTAGTAGGACTCGTGTTCCTAAGACTTTAAATTCGCTGATAGCAGAGTTTGATAGGATGAGCATTTCCTATTGTTATGCTGGTGTAGCACAGGCTGAGACACAAGTGATAATTGAGTCTGCTATTCCTGAGCGAGTGAGGGAAGCTCAACAACATGATCGCCTTCTTCGGGAAGTTAGGAGACGGATCGCAGAAGGGAGACCAAGAGAATTTAGCATTGATGGGCAAGGAGCAATTCGTTTTCGAGGCTGCTTTTGTGTTCCTCAAAAGGCTGAAGTGAAGATGGATATCCTTAAGGAAGCCCACCGTACCCCATACACCATTCATCCTGGAGAGACTAAGATGTATAGAGATCTGAAGCCACATTTTTGGTGGAAGAGGATGAAGGTGGATATAGCTAAATATGTTGCATCTTGTGGGGTATGTCAACAGGTAAAAGTAGAACATAAAAGCCCTGCAGGTAAACTACAACCATTGGAAATTCCGGAGTGGAAGTGGGAGCATATCACTATGGACTTTGTGGTTGGTCTACCTCGTTCACCGCAAGGGATGGATGCCATATGGGTCGTGGTGGATAGGCTCACTAAGTCAGCGCATTTTATAGCAATCAAGACTACTCACACAGCTCATGATTTAGCGCCCATCTATGTTTCTCAAATTGTGAGGTTGCATGGTGTGCCAAAGTCTATTGTTTCAGATCGAGATGCTAAGTTTGTATCCTTGTTTTGGGAGAGCTTGCTGAAAGCTATGGGTACAAAGAGAGATTTAAGTATGGCATGTCACCCACAAACGGATGGTCAATCCGAGCGGACCATTCAAACACTAGAGGATATGTTGCGATGTTGTGTGCTTTCTTGGAAAGGGAGTTGGGAGGAGCATTTGGCTCTAGCTGAATTTGCGTATAATAATAGCTATCATTCCAGCATTAAAATGGCTCCATTTGAGGCTTTATATGGATGGAGGTGCAGGTCACCACTATGTTGGGATTCAGTTAGCGAGAGAGCACTTGTAGGTCCTGATTGGATTCAACAAACTATTGACAAGGTTGCTGAAGTGCGTCATAATCTCTTAGCGTCACAAAGTCAACAAAAGAAATATGCTGATGTGAGGAGGCATGAGCTAGAGTTTCAGATTGGTGACCATGTTCTCTTGAGGGTGTCACCGACCAAAGGTGTTGTAAGGTTCAGAACAAAAGGAAAACTTAGCCCAAGATACATTGGTCCCTTCTTGATCATTGCACGCATTGGGAAGCTAGCCTATAGATTGGAGCTGCCACAATCTATGAGTGGAGTACATAATGTTTTTCATGTCTCGATGTTGCGAAAGTATTTGCATGATCCAGAACAGAGGATTGAGCTAGAACATATCATCATTGAACAAGACCTTACCATTAAGTCTGAACCGGTTCGTATATTGGAATTCTCAGACCATGTGTTAAGGAGGAGGGTGATCAAGTATGTAAAAGTACTCTGGTCAAATCAAACAGAGAGAGAAGCAACATGGGAGCTTGAGGAGCTTATGCGCAAGGAGTATCCTGCTCTTTTTCAAGATGGTATGTTTAAGCTATTCCCAAAAAAATTGTTTCTGTAGTTGATAATAAGCGAGAGATCGAATTCGAGGACGAATTCTTTTAAGGGGGGAAGAATGTAACATCCAGTAAAAAAATAATTAACTTGTCTTTAGGCCTAATGGGCTCAGAGAGGTGATAAGAGAAGGCCTAATTAGAGTCCATTTAGAAGGGAGAGGGGAAACGATTAGAGTCCAGCAGGAACCCTAGCACAACTCATGCCACTTCCCCTTCCTGCCGATCGCACAAAGGTGGAGGCGACGTCCTGCATCTCGTCTCTTCCGTCACTGGGGTTTGGCGTCCAAACTGGTATGTGAGGGGCTTCCCAAATCAGCGCAAGAACTGGATCTCTGCTGCTGATACTCATCCATCTCTGCTGCCTTCGCGTTGGCTGCAGAACGTACACTGCAGCAGGTTCAGGGAGAGCGCAAAGCAGTCCAGGGAGGGGTGACCAGAGGGAGGTCTCGCATAGGTAATTAACAGACAAATTCGTTTTGTCCCCTACTGTTCAGCAGTTGGTTCTCTTTGATCCAACAGGCTTAATCTCAAATTCTTACTTGGAGTCTGAAGGCTTGTTTTTCCAGAATTGCTATGGCAGTTTTAATTGTTTGGCATAGTACCGATCTATATAATAGTTGTCACACCCATTTATCGACCAAATGGAATGCTTACCCTTATGTGCGCCCAGAGATCAATGACACATAAGTTCACAAATTATAACAGAAGTATCATGGCAAATGTTATTACATCATGATATTTAAACACTTAGTCTTAACACAAATGTAGCGGAAGTATAAATAAAAATCTCTCGTGGTAGCTCCAGTCACAGGTACATTGACTGGTTGACAGCAAGACTAGTAATCCTTAGGGAAGTAGGCGTAGTAGTCGCTATTACCTCCATCTGTTACCCATCCGGGATTTTTATCCAAATAAGAGAAATAAACAAGCGTAAGTACATCTCGTACTTAACAAGTGTAACATGGGGTTCATGAGGCTCAAAAAAGGCATAATCATTGGTTTATCAGCATGTAGCTTTTAGTTAACATGATTTTAGCATATCAATAGCATCAAAAGGTCTCAATGTAAACAATAAACATATGATCCATGTGAAATGATTAATGAATAGCAAAAACATAAACATAAACAATTATTCAACTATTCCATAAGGGTCCAAGGCCACTCGTGACCGTGAGCACGGCTGTTATAACAGTTCTACACTCTGCAGAGGTTGTACACTTTCACTGTGAGTCGTGTTACCCAAATGCCCGGGTTAATTACTCCCAAAACACTACCAAGGTGGGCAGGCAGGGTAAACACTATGAAGTCTTTCGAAGGTTCGTCTAACAAGTTAGGGCCATTAGATTCACTCGGCAAACAGATGTAGAGCCCCCCTTCCAAATGGCACAATAACCCACAGCCTATACACATAAGGACAGAGGCCGCACTATACCCGATTCGTCAAGCCATTCTTACGCCAAAAAGGTTACCTCTAACAAGCTAGAAAAGGTCCTTCTATATGACTAAAGCCATAGCCATATAGCCCCCACAGTTGTACTGTAAATCCCGGATTGTCGCTTATAGATGAGTCCTTATGGAGAGCAATTAGAGCATCAAAAGCAACACACATGCTCTAATCCCCTTTATACAATAATCAAAATCATATTTTAATGTTTATTGCATATTCCTCTAATCAATTTACATGATCATAGTCCATGTTTAAGCACTAGCCATACTAATCAATGCATCATAATGGGTACCAAGGTATAGGATCAATCACTAAGTCATCCTTAACAAGGAATAAATGCATAATGACATTAATTGCATAAGGTGGATAGGACAACAAGGATAATCCCATGCTATACTTGCCTTGCTCAAACTGGTCCTGAAGATCTTGCTCGTAGTAAGGCTCTTGATCTCCAACGAATTGCTCACCGTCTATACTCGATCAACCATTATCAACAACACACATCCAGAGGCAATCATGCATAGACAAACAAGGCTATAATTAGAACAATACACCAACAGTAAGAAAATAAGATAAAAAGTCTTTAAAACGAATCTACAACTCGCTAGGATCACACAGACGCGAAGATCACGAAAAACGGATCTAAAACGACAAAGTTATGAATTTCCAAAGATTTCCTATAGAAAAATAAATACTTTAATTAAAACTCGAAAATAAATTAATCTAAACCTACTGTACAGTTACATCATTAGATAGAGCTCGCAAATATGAACCTAACGCAATTTGAATGGATCAAATCGGAGTTAAAACGAAGATTCTACGGCTAAAACAATCTGAGTGGCAAATCTGTAAATATGAGAAAGCGTATTTTTCTTTTCCGAAACGAATTACGTTTTCAACTAATCAAAGCGTATTTTTCCGTTTTACGTTTTGGACCGCGGGTTACAAACTCAAAAACCTCAGGGGCTCTTTTGCAAGATTACCAGTGAACCGGTACCATTAAATAAGATCCGTCCGATTCAAAATGAACGGACGAGATTGAATCGGGGAGAGAGAGAAAGAGAGAGCCGGCGGCCACAGTGATTCCGACGGCGGCGCCATGGCCGGATGAAGCCCGAGCTCGCCGGAGCTTGCGAAGAGGACCATCCCGAGCGTCATTCACCAAACCGACAACACCAAAAGAAAGAGCGCATCAATGCGACCTTACCCCGCGCGAAAACGAGACCGGGGAGCAACCGGAGGGCGGCGGCTAGCTCGGCAAGGGGGCGGTGGAGGCGGAGCTTCGACGGTGGCTCTCCCGGGATGTCGAGGCTAGGGTTTTAGGGCTCAATGAGGAGCGGGGAGGCTCGGGGTTCCGTTTTATAGCTCCTAGACATCACCGGTTATGGAAAGGAGGAAGATTTCGAAGGGATTTCGGATCACCGAACCAGGAAAGAGAGAGAAGGTGGCGTTCGTCGATGGAAGGAACCGGAGGAAGAAGAAAGGAAAAGGGAAAGGACGCTGACAGGTGGGTCCCGCGTGTCGGTGGCTTAGTGCGGCGGCGCGCGCTGTTGGGCTTAGCAGGCCGCGCCTTGGGCTCGGCCCAGGAGAACCGGAGGCGGCGCGGGTGCAGGAATGAGAGAAGGATGGGCCGCGCGTGCTGGGCTGCGAAAGGAAGCGGGCCAAAATCCGAATGAAATGCCTTTCTCTTTTCTTTTTCTTTTCCAATTTTTCAAATCCATTTTTCAAATGATTTTCAAATCAAATTTGAATTTGATTTAAACCACTCAATACAAAACTCCAAATGCAGCAGCATGAATGCTCAATCATGTTTCTACCCTTATATTTTATTTTAAATTTATAAAATTATTCTTATTCTATAGTTGCATGCTTCACCAAAAATAAATATAAAAATCACATTTTCCCTATTTTTCTTTTCTTCAAATTTTAGGGTGTTACAATTCTACCCCCCTTAAAATGAATCTCGTCCCGAGATTCGACCGATGCTTACTCAAACAGTTGCGGGTAGGTTTTTCTCAGATCCTCTTCTCGTTCCCAAGTAGCCTCTTCTGCGGTATACCGATTCCACGGTACTTTACACATTTTGATTGTTCTACTTCTTGTGACTCTGTCCGCAGTCTCCAAAATCTTAACCGGAAACTCCTCATATGTAAGATCCTCCTTAACAGTGAGTTCCTCTATCGGAATCTGTTCTTCTGGTACTCGTAAACATTTCTTCAATTGTGACACTTGGAACACATCATGTACACCTGCCAGACTCTCGGGTAATTCCAATTGATATGCCACTTCACCACGTCGCTCTATAATCTTGAAAGGTCCAATATATCTTGGTGCTAATTTACCCTTCATGTTAAATCTCTTCACACTTCTCATGGGTGACACTTTCAAGTAGACATAATCCCCTACCTCAAAAGTCAACTCTCTTCTGCGAGTATCAGCATAACTTTTCTGTCTGGACTGGGCTATTTTTAGATTATCCCTAATCATTCTCACTTTCTTTTCAGCATCCTTTAATACATCAGGCCCAAACACTTGACTCTCCCCTGTCTGATTCCAGAACAACAGGGTCCTACACTTTCGTCCATACAGAGCCTCAAACAGTGCCATTTGAAGACTCTTCTGATAACTATTGTTATAAGAGAACTCTGCGTATGGCAAACTCTTATCCCAGCTAGTACCATATTGTAGAGCACAAGCTCTCAACATATCTTCCAATATCTGATTAATTCTCTCTGTTTGACCATCTGTCTGAGGATGATAAGCTGTACTAAAATTTAGTTTAGTCCCCAATGATTCATGTATCTTTTGCCAATAATGAGATGTAAATTGAGTACCTCGATCAGAAACAATCTTCTTAGGAACTCCATGTAGACTCACTATTCTTTCCATATACAACTCTGCCAGTTTCGCACTGCTATATGTAGTCTTCACAGGCAGAAAATGAGCAACCTTAGTCAAACGATCCACTATCACCCAAATTGAATCATATCCTCTTTGAGTCCGTGGTAACCCAACTATAAAGTCCATACCAACCTCTTCCCATTTCCACTCGGGTATCTGCATAGGTTGTAACAATCCTACAGGCCTCTGATGTTCCGCTTTCACCCTTTGACAAGTGTCACACAAGGCAACATACTCAGCTACGTCTCTCTTTAAACCATACCACCAATATTTCTCTTTCAGATCTAGGTACATCTTAGTACTCCCCGGATGTATGGAATAAGCTGACTCATGAGCTTCACGCAGAATTGCCATTCGGATATCCTTATCTTCGGGCACACACAACCTTTTCCCAAACCATAGCGTACCATTTTCATCCTTACGAAATCCTGGAGATTTTCCTTTCGCTATGTTTTCAGCTATCTCTCTCAACTTTTCATCCTTCTGCTGACCTTTACGGATTTCTTGCTCCAGAGTAGGCTCCAATACTAGTTCCACTGCATTAGTAGTAAATCCTAAGTTCAGATGCTTACACTCAGCACACAATTCCTTTGGCATAGGCATTACTTGTATTTCATTTGCATAACTCTTCCTACTAAGAGCATCAGCAACAACGTTGGCCTTTCCGGGATGATAATGCACTTCTAGATCATAGTCTTTTATCAACTCCAACCATCTACGCTGCCTCAAGTTCAAATCCGTTTGAGTGAAAATATACTTGAGACTCTTGTGATCAGTGTATATATCACTCTTGTGTCCAATCAAATAATGTCTCCATATCTTTAATGCATGAACTACTGCAGCTAATTCCAAGTCATGAGTAGGGTAATTTAACTCATGCTTCCTTAACTGCCTCGATGCATATGCCACAACTCTACCTTCTTGCATCAGAACACATCCCAATCCCAATCGAGATGCATCACAATAGATAGAGAAAGGTTTATTCAGATCTAGCAAAACTAAGACGGGTGCAGTAGTCAATCTTTTCTTTAATTCCTCAAAATTAGCCTGACACTTCTCGAACCACACAAACTTGGCATTCTTCTCCAACAATGCAGTCATTGGTTTTGCAAGCTTGGAAAATCCCTCTATAAATCTCCTATAATAACCAGCCAATCCCAAAAAGCTACGGATCTCACTTGCATTGATAGGTGGTTTCCAGTTCAATACATCTTTCACCTTGCCAGGATCTACTGATATTCCTCCATTTGAAACGATGTGACCCAGAAAAGAAACTTCCTTCAGCCAAAACTCACATTTACTCCTTTTTGCATATAGTTGGTGTTCTCTGAGCTTCTGCAAGACCAATCTCAAATGTTCAGCATGTTCTTCCTTCGTCTTGGAAAACACTAGTATATCATCAATGAATACCACTACAAACTTGTCCAGATATTCCATGAACACTTTATTCATTAAATACATAAAGTATGCAGGAGCATTAGTCAAACCAAAGGACATCACTGTATACTCATATAACCCATAACGTGTGGTAAATGCTGTCTTGGGTATATCCCTGGAACGAATCTTCAATTGATGATATCCAGAGCGAAGATCAATCTTAGAAAATACACAAGCTCCTCTCAACTGATCAAACAGGTCATCAATTCTAGGCAATGGGTACTTGTTCTTAATAGTAACCTCATTAAGAGACCGATAATCTACACACATCCTCTGAGTTCCATCTTTCTTATCCACAAAAATCACTGGTGCACCCCATGGTGAAGAACTAGGATGAATAAAACCCTTATCCTGCAACTCCTTAATTTGTTTCTTAAGTTCTTCTAATTCATTTACTCCCATTCTATATGGACGCTTAGCTATAGGTGCAGTTCCAGGTAATAATTCAATAATAAATTCAATGTCACGGTCTGGTGGCATACCTGGCAATTCCTCTGGAAACACATCTGGGAACTCCTCCACAACTGGATCCTCCTGATTGGCACCATCATTGAGCTGGTTCACTGTAGCGGTCTCTTGTTTTTGCACTTTGACTTCAACTCTGATCCTATCCCCCTTTGGTGTTGTCAGCACAACTGATTTGTCCTTACATTGAATCTCTGCTTGTTGTTGCATCATCCAATCCATTCCCAATATAAGATCAATCCCAGCTGTCCTCAATACTATAGGGCTAACTGTAAACTCTACCCCCTTAAGTTGAGACTAATGGGAAGACAGCGATAAGATGCTGGCATGCTTCCACCAGGTGAGTTTACTAAGATAGGGTTCTTCATGGCACACAAATGGATTCTATGTATTCTAACAAATGATTGTGATATGAAAGAATGTGATGCTCCAGAATCAAAAAGAACAGTGGCGGGAGTAGAGTGGACATCGAACGTACCAAGCATAACTTCTGGCTCCTCCACTGCAGTTTCCTGGGACAAATGATTCACCCTTCCCGAGTTAAGTGCGGGCTTCTGGTGGCTGCTCTGTCTCTGGGGAGTCTGCTGGTTAGGCTTCTCCGGGCAGTTGTAAGACAAGTGACCTTCTTTTCCACAACGAAAACACCTATTGGGAGTATTGGGAGCACTAGTCTTTGCAGGAGTGTTGTTGGAAGGACCCTGACGCTGCACTTGATTCCCATTCTGCTGTGGTGGACGTTGGTTGCTACTCTGTGGCTGAAATGGGGGACGTTGAGGGAACTGTCCACGGAATGGGGTCTGACCACGATTCCACTGTCCAGAAGGAGGTCTCTGCTGAGTATTCTGTTGGAAGCCAGTGCGTGGACGGGTGTTGCTATTGGAGGCTTGTCCCTGTAACCTCTTCCTCTTAGCATCCATTTCTTTGCGCTTGTTATCCACCACAATAGCGCGGTTCACAAGCGTCTGGAAGTTGGGATAGGTATTGGACATCAACTGCAACTGTAGTCCATCATATAATCCCTTCAAGAAGCGGCGCTACTTATCATTGTCATTGGCCACCTCATGTGGAGCATATCGTGACAATTGAGCAAACTTGTCACGGTACTCAGCTACAGTCATTGACCCTTGGGTCAGGTTCCTGAATTCCTCCGCCTTCAATTCTATCATCCCTTCAGGTATATGGTAAGCCCTGAAGTTCTCTCTAAACTCCTGCCAGGTGACTGCAGGAGCATTAGCAGGACGACCATACTCATATGACTCCCACCAATCTTGAGCTTCTCCCTGAAGTTGCCTAGAAGCGAACAACACCTTCTGTCGGTCATCACATTGTGCAATGGTAAGTTGTTTCTCCACAGCACGAAGCCAATCATCGGCCTCCAAAGGATCAGCAGCATGTGTGAACACTGGGGGACGACCCTTCAAAAATTCACCACGCTTATCACGTGGTTGAACCCCAGCAACTGGCTGATTCTGTTGATTCTGCTGATTCTGCACCAGTTGTTGCATCAACTGAGTCTGTACTGCCAGCAATTGCTCGATAGTTGGTGGCGGTGGTGGTGGTGGATTCGGGGGAATGTTTCCACGACCTCTGCCTCTTCCTCTTCCGGCCATCTGCCACCCATAAACATGCAAACTTTAAGAAATCCAGGTTATCAACCACTTATAAGATTAAGAATGAGATCTGAAAGTTTTCTGGACGAGTAGCCATATTGACAGTTCAGTATTTCAATCATATCTCGGGCTACAGAAGTCCAAAAGAGGCGTGCTTTATATGGTTGGAAAGCTTATGAAATTATCCACAATTTCTATTCAGACCTCAAGACCAGATTCTGTCGTTAAGTCTATGAAAAATAAGGCGTAACAGAAACTGTTCCAGATTCCAGACTGTGCAGAAACTTTAACTTGTGAAAATTATATCTCTCGAACCATATTAAATAAAAAGGTGATTCCAGTGGCATTTGAAATATGCTTGAGTCTAGTTTCTCTCATAAAAATTTCATAAATGTTGCACGAACCGTTTTTAAACTATAGCAGAAACATTAGAGACTGCTCCAGAAAACAACAAGGACAGAAACGAGATAATATTAAACCCAACTATTATTCCTTGACTATTAAACTTATTATTCTTAATAATGGAACTTGTAGACATGCCTACAAGTCCAGACACTCAAACAAAGATCCAACTCACACATAAGCATAATAATAAAGCAACTAGCACACCAAGGTTCAAACCACACGACAGACTCGACTGACTCAACTGACGTTACTAAGAACGTTCTTATTACATAAAGGACTCCTACTTCCTAAGGAAGTGGCTCATGCTCTAATGTCTCGTAGATCTTGGGCATGCCTTGGTTTGCTCGTAGCTCATCAATGGTTGCTTGGCACCTCTTGATAGTCTTCCCTTGTGTCCTCACCATCTCTTCTAGTTGCAGCTTCCTGTCCATCATGTCATAGACAAAGTTCACCATCACCCGAGGTAGTGGCTCTAGCTGCACTGGATCTGTCATAGCCCATCCAAGCTCGGGGTGTGCACGAGGAAGGAAGCGATGAATGTCATGCTTCATGAGGTTAAAGCGAAGATAGCGGAGACCCATACATGCTTCAAAAGCAGCATCTTCAATGCTATCCTCTATGGTAGCTCGATGTCCCACATGAGAGAACATCCTGTCCAGTTGATATGCCCCCTTGTCTTGCTTGTGTGCAAAGATGCTTGCCCTTGCCTTCCAATATGTGCTCTCTAGTGGATGAGTGTACTCCTAGCAGACGTACTCCACAGCTGGATGCCAATCAGCGAAGTAAGCAGTGAGCATCCCCACTAGGCGAATATGAGAGACAGCATCCCCTCTATTCCTGTGGTAGATCCTCACAGTCCACCCCATTGGAGGAGGTGGCATATCTTCAGGAGCTTCATGTGGTGGAGACGGGGGTTGTACTCCTCCATTAGCTTCCTCCTCACCATCTTCAATCTCAACGATTTCTGGATCTTCTTCAGGCTCAGTCTCTTCCTGGGGAGGTGCTGGTGCTTGGACTGGTGCTACAGGGGTCTTCTCTTGTTCCTGAGGTTCTGGCTCTTGTGGCTCTTCAGTTGCAAGCAGGGCACGAGGTGGGTAGTATCCTCCAAAGCTGATGCGGGCAGTCTTACGGTCACGAGTCATCTACAGAATTTTTAGATGAAGTTAGAATAGAGGCAAAATTTCGTAATAGAATGAGACATAAGAAGCATAAAAATTTATCAAATAGCAAGAGCAAGATAGTGAGCATAAAAATAGTGTAAAGATGACACTACTTCGACCATTGCTAGCTAGGCTTGCGTCCTACAGTCAACAAGAGCTCTGATACCAATTTGCCACACCCATTTATCGACCAAATGGAATGCTTACCCTTATGTGCGCCCAGAGATCAATCACACATAAGTTCACAAATTATAACAGAAGTATCATGGCAAATGTTATTACATCACGATATTTAAACACTTAGTCTTAACACAAATGTAGCGGAAGTATAAATAAAAATCTCTCGTGGTAGCTCCAGTCATAGGTACATTGACTGGTTGACAGCAAGACTAGTAATCCTCAGGGAAGTAGGCGTAGTAGTCGCTATTACCTCCATCTGTTACCCATCCGGGATTTTTATCCAAATAAGAGAAATAAACAAGCGTAAGTACATCTCGTACTTAACAAGTGTAACATGGGGTTCATGAGGCTCAAAAAAGGCATAATCATTGGTTTATCAGCATGTAGCTTTTAGTTAACATGATTTTAGCATATCAATAGCATCAAAAGGTCTCAATGTAAACAATAAACATATGATCCATGTGAAATGATTAATGAATAGCAAAAACATAAACATAAACAATTATTCAACTATTCCATAAGGGTCCAAGGCCACTCGTGACCGTGAGCACGGCTGTTATAACAGTTCTACACTCTGCAGAGGTTGTACACTTTCACTGTGAGTCGTGTTACCCAAATGCCCGGGTTAATTACTCCCAAAACACTACCAAGGTGGGCAGGCAGGGTAAACACTATGAAGTCTTTCGAAGGTTCGTCTAACAAGTTAGGGCCATTAGATTCACTCGGCAAACAGATGTAGAGCCCCCCTTCCAAATGGCACAATAACCCACAGCCTATACACATAAGGACAGAGGCCGCACTATACCCGATTCGTCAAGCCATTCTTACGCCAAAAAGGTTACCTCTAACAAGCTAGAAAAGGTCCTTCTATATGACTAAAGCCATAGCCATATAGCCCCCACAGTTGTACTGTAAATCCCGGATTGTCGCTTATAGATGAGTCCTTATGGAGAGCAATTAGAGCATCAAAAGCAACACACATGCTCTAATCCCCTTTATACAATAATCAAAATCATATTTTAATGTTTATTGCATATTCCTCTAATCAATTTACATGATCATAGTCCATGTTTAAGCACTAGCCATACTAATCAATGCATCATAATGGGTACCAAGGTATAGGATCAATCACTAAGTCATCCTTAACAAGGAATAAATGCATAATGACATTAATTGCATAAGGTGGATAGGACAACAAGGATAATCCCATGCTATACTTGCCTTGCTCAAACTGGTCCTGAAGATCTTGCTCGTAGTAAGGCTCTTGATCTCCAACGAATTGCTCACCGTCTATACTCGATCAACCATTA
Source organism: Saccharum spontaneum (assembly GCA_022457205.1). Taxonomy (NCBI): domain Eukaryota; kingdom Viridiplantae; phylum Streptophyta; class Magnoliopsida; order Poales; family Poaceae; genus Saccharum; species Saccharum spontaneum. The sequence continues at coordinate 1,065,335 of CM039603.1, forward strand.
TCAACAACACACATCCAGAGGCAATCATGCATAGACAAACAAGGCTATAATTAGAACAATACACCAACAGTAAGAAAATAAGATAAAAAGTCTTTAAAACGAATCTACAACTCGCTAGGATCACACAGACGCGAAGATCACGAAAAACGGATCTAAAACGACAAAGTTATGAATTTCCAAAGATTTTCTATAGAAAAAAAATACTTTAATTAAAACTCGAAAATAAATTAATCTAAACCTACTGTACAGTTACATCATTAGATAGAGCTCGCAAATATGAACCTAACGCAATTTGAATGGATCAAATCGGAGTTAAAACGAAGATTCTACGGCTAAAACAATCTGAGTGGCAAATCTGTAAATATGAGAAAGCGTATTTTTCTTTTCCGAAACGAATTACGTTTTCAACTAATCAAAGCGTATTTTTCCGTTTTACGTTTTGGACCGCGGGTTACAAACTCAAAAACCTCAGGGGCTCTTTTGCAAGATTACCAGCGAACCGGTACCATTAAATAAGATCCGTCCGATTCAAAATGAACGGACGAGATTGAATCGGGGAGAGAGAGAAAGAGAGAGCCGGCGGCCACAGTGATTCCGACGGCGGCGCCATGGCCGGATGAAGCCCGAGCTCGCCGGAGCTTGCGAAGAGGACCATCCCGAGCGTCATTCACCAAACCGACAACACCAAAAGAAAGAGCGCATCAATGCGACCTTACCCCGCGCGAAAACGAGACCGGGGAGCAACCGGAGGGCGGCGGCTAGCTCGGCAAGGCGGCGGTGGAGGCGGAGCTTCGACGGTGGCTCTCCCGGGATGTCGAGGCTAGGGTTTTAGGGCTCAATGAGGAGCGGGGAGGCTCGGGGTTCCGTTTTATAGCTCCTAGACATCACCGGTTATGGAAAGGAGGAAGATTTCGAAGGGATTTCGGATCACCGAACCGGGAAAGAGAGAGAAGGTGGCGTTCGTCGATGGAAGGAACCGGAGGAAGAAGAAAGGAAAAGGGAAAGGACGCTGACAGGTGGGTCCCGCGTGTCGGCGGCTTAGTGCGGCGGCGCGCGCTGTTGGGCTTAGCAGGCCGCGCCTTGGGCTCGGCCCAGGAGAACCGGAGGCGGCGCGGGTGCGGGAATGAGAGAAGGATGGGCCGCGCGTGCTGGGCTGCGAAAGGAAGCGGGCCAAAATCCGAATGAAATGCCTTTCTCTTTTCTTTTTCTTTTCCAATTTTTCAAATCCATTTTTCAAATGATTTTCAAATCAAATTTGAATTTGATTTAAACCACTCAATACAAAACTCCAAATGCAGCAGCATGAATGCTCAATCATGTTTCTACCCTTATATTTTATTTTAAATTTATAAAATTATTCTTATTCTATAGTTGCATGCTTCACCAAAAATAAATATAAAAATCACATTTTCCCTATTTTTCTTTTCTTCAAATTTTAGGGTGTTACAATAGTGCTATGATCTGTTAGATATCGAATCTTAGGAGACGATGACCTGATGTGTTTGACAATTGAGGCCAGCTTAACTGTATTTCCTGAGTACTTGACTCCTCAATTTTGGTTGAGTAGACCGATAGTGAGGAAATCCCTTGATGTCGATTAGCTGCAGTTTTCTGCAAAACTGCAGAACTGCTAGTTATTACTTTGTGTTTCATATTTTGCTTCTTAGAGACAGAACTACAGAGCCAAGAGGCTGATTAATAAATATTTCTTTTTTTTCTGTTCTAACACTGCCGGAACATGAGTTGATCAAGGATAAATATGTCTGGACATCTAAAATCTCGAGGTTGAGCTGTTTCAGAACGTGCAGATATAGGAGTTCAGTTTGTAGCTCCCATTAGAAATAGTAGATGACCGAATTAAATTTTGTGGTGAATACCGAAGTTGTAGAGAATTTTATGTAGATGATTTTACTCTACTCAAACATGTTTTTCCCTGTGGTATAAAAATAGTTACTAAAGTAACAAAGGTGCTATCTACACAATAGGAGGATCACTGTGGTCGAATTTGTCATTCAGATTTCATCTTTCTATAAGAAGTAGAGGGTAATTGAGCTTTTGAGCATAGGACGTAAAAGTTACTCTTTGTATGGTGTATGATTGTTATTAAGAAATTCTATATATTTATCTTTACCAGGAAGCGTGGCACCTAACCGTTCTTAGACGTGCTTGTCGAGGTTGTTTTCTTCGGTGAAAAGGCAAGTAACGTAGGGGTGTGGCCAATGCTATGTCTATATTCATGTCTTGCATCCTCTTTGAAATTTAATGGAGTACACTATATCAAGAGTAATAATATAGATCATTGTTTGGCTTGCCTAATTATATCTTGCTTGAGTATTTATTTATTCATTAAATTGGATGCCTCTTGTTCCTTGAAATAGTGGTCGTTCTGGGCTGATGCTCTGTTTATGCAATTTGGAGTTTATATTCATGTACCAATCATGTGCATACATATGCAAATGCATTTCATATGGCGATAAAGGCCAGTCACCGCCATCATGCTGTGACTAGTACCGTTACATGGAGTTGCATGAGAGGTTGGCACCGTCCAACATAAAACTCTCAATGGAGTTGCATCATAGCATGCATACATCATTTACTTGATGTTTGAAGAATGTCAATATCAGATGATAGTGTTGAATGTCGCTACATTATGGAGTTGCATAAATTATTTGTGTGTTACCTTTCTCATCTTTATGAGTGTTTATATGATTTACAAATCTAATGAACTCAACACTTGTGAGATGTGTCTATATTCATAGCCGTTGCTTGCTGAGTTTATCTCACCCCCTTTAATTCTTTACAGGTCATTAATCATTTTTGTCAAGCATGATGGGCTTGGGAACTTAGTTGCATGCACGTGTCACTTCATCGCCGCCGGAATAAATATTAATGTTTTAAGAATTCAGTTTGCAATGTGGCACTTCTCAAATTTAAAATATTGTCAACTTTACCTTAATTATGTTGCTGCGACGATGTAATAATTGAGTGATGTGCCTCCTGGAGTTGATGTTAAATAGTCTATATTTGTTGATGTTTTCTTTTGTAAAGTTTGAGCAATGTGGTCTTTGTTCTTACTGCGTTTTCCAGTAAGTTGCTACCCAAATTTCTATTTCTAATAGAATATGAGCTGCGTAAAAGTAGGGTGTTACACACGTGACAGCCATAGGAGCGACGGACGCTACTGTACAGCGTCTGTCGCCCCCAAAAATTGCCCAGTAAGGTTTCTAACGACTCTTTTGAGTGAGCCACCTCTATAAATACTTGTTGGCCAGCTCTTGGCTCACTCTCTTGGACTCTTTGACATACTTGTGAGCACTTTGAGCTAAGCAAATCCCCTCCCACTCATCTCTCTTGCTTCTTTGCATATTTGAAGTGAGATTGAGTGATCCAAGTGTATTTGCATTGTGAGATTGCATCTAGTTGGCACTTGGTGGTTGATTTGCTGCGGGATTCTTATTTCTCTTGGTGGTTGCCGCCACCTAGACGGCTTGGAGCAGCTTGGAGGCGTTGGCAAGAGTTGGTGATTGTTCTTGGCCACCTCCAGTGATGGTGAGGGTTTTGTGCCTACCTCGGCGAAGCACCAAAGGCAACGTTAGTAAATTGCTTGTGTCATTGCAACCTCTTGCCATTTGGTAGGTTCTTGTGGCGCCTTTTGAGAGGCTTGGTGTGTAACCGATTAGGCACTGAACCACGTGGTGAAGAGGGACACAACGGGGACTAGCGTGCCGGCAAGCACGTGAACCTCGGGATAAATCTTGTGTCATCACTTTCACATTGTGATTGATTGATCCCAGTGTTCGGTTGTCTTGGTATTTATTGTTGATCATATTGGTTGGCTCAATACTTCGCCCCTCGGTGATACCCTCCTAACTCATCTCCACATTACCTTCTTAGTTACCTTTGCTAGCTAGATAGTTTTGCTAGAGTAGCTCTTTTGTGTAGCTTGCTAGTTTTAGTTGTAGCTTCCTTCTCGGTTTGAATTGTGCGGTTGAGTGCATATATATTAGAATTGTAAATTGGATAGGTGGCTTCCGAACACCACGTAGGCTAAGCAAAACTCGCATCTCACTATTTGTTATATTGATAAACTTGTTTAGCACACTTTGTAGGAAATTTTTAATAGGCTATTCACCCCCCCTCTAGCCATCAAGACCTTTCAGGCATCAGTCGAGTGATACATTTGATACAATTCAAAGACGATGCATTACATGTACAGAGCAATAAAACCTATGTTTCTAATCTCTATATGCCATTTTCCTAGTTCATGTAACTATAGAAAACATACATTTATTTGGACCACAGGCTCCTTGTATATGCGACAAACGGCAACATGAAATGGACATTGCTAACTGAGGACTATGATGAGTTGTCCAACATGGAGAATAAAGTTTGTCAGAAGGTTAACAAATTAGATTGAAAAAAAAATCTTCAAGGTCCATCAACACACGGCTAGCATACTTAAGTGGGGAATCAAACATTATCTTCAGTGCACAACATTGATAATGGATGTCAATACAGTTTAAGAGCATCCCATACATTGGTGAATTTATTATGAACTGCTCTAGTGTTTTTTCGATAAGGAAAGCTTTATTAATTTCAAGATTATTACATCGAGATGATACAAAGACCTTGAAACACTTTCGTCCTCTGTGTATAACAAGGATACACACAGCCTTACTCAAGATCTTAAAACAGAAAGACATACTAATAACACTCAATCCAAAGACTAGATTGTCACTCATGTGCCCGGGTAAAAAACTTCTTGGCCACCCGCACCAATTGTTGAGATGCCACTACAACCAAATCTTGTGAAGTTGGCTTCTGTAGGACAGCCCATATACGAAGTCAATGTATAATTGAGTAGATAACCTGTAAAGAAAAAGAAGTGCGTTTCTTTTCAAAAACCAGGTCATTCTTACATAACCAAAGCGACCAACACGTAGCTGCTGCTCCTAGCAAGGCTAACGATTTCAGTTCTTTACTTAGACCGCAGAGCCAAGACCCAAACATGCTTGATACACTATGCGACTAAGACAAGCCTGAAGTCTCCTGGTGAAAGCTCTAGTTTGGTTTTGGTGAATTGATGAAACCCTAAATGTTAACCTATTTGCTCTAGTGATCATGAGATAGGGAAGCACATTCCAAGTGGTGGAGCAAATGGTGAAGATCATGATGATGGTCATGATAGCCATGGTGATGATCAAGTGCTCGGGCTTAGAAAAGAAGAAAAAGAAAAACAAAATGGGCTCAAGGCAAAGGTGAATTTGATAGGGCCATTTTGTTTTTGTGATCAAGACACCTAGTGGGTATGATCACATTTAGGATAGATAGTCATACTATTAAGAGGGGTGAAACTCGCCGTGAAATGCGGTTATCAAAGTGTTAGCCGTACGTTTCTGTTCTAACTCATTGCATATGCATTTATATTCTAGTAAGTGTTAACACCCTTAAAAATGTTTGTGAAAACATGCTAACACATGTGCACAAGGTGAAATACTTGGTGGTTAGTACATTTGAGCAAGGGCAGAGATTTTGGTGAAGTGGAGACACTATTTTTTAGTGACCGGACGCTGCTCTCGCAGCGACCAGACTCTGTGCCTTCATCCAGTCAATGTTGTGCAGTGAAGAAGCAGCTAGGGTCCTTGACCGGACGCTGAAGGAGAAGTGGACCGGACGTGCACGGCCTGCGTCCGGTCAACGCTGACGTACGCTAACATTGGGCTAACACGCGAGGCAAAGAGGAATGGACGCTGCGGTGCATCCGGTCGCACATGAATGGAAGCGTCCAATCATCAAAATCCCTCTCTGGATGCTTACTAGAAATGATCGGATTCCAGGTGGGGAAGCGTCCGGTCATCCTCTCGGTGCATCAGGTCACAGCGCGCAAACAGCGTGGGAGTGCGCGAGCGGACACCGGGCAGCCGCATCAAGTCCTAGGTCGGTGCGTCCGGTCACGACTTAACGGTTGAGCGCGTTCAAGTTAGCCGTTGGAGATCAGTGGCTCTCGTTTAAAGGAGGCGACATGTGGCTGCGGATGCATGACCAGACACTAGGGTCCATGCGTCCGGTCATCTGACCGGTGCGTCCGGTCAGCCCGCAGCAGCTGAGTTTTGAGCCCAACGGCTATGTGGTCGGTTGGGACTCTATATAAATGTGTTGGCTGGCTCTTGCTCACTCTCTTGGCCATTTTCATTGACATAGCAACCTAGTGAGCTGAGCCAAAGCCCTCCCACTCATCTCCATCATTGATTCATCATCTTTGTGAGATTAGGAGTGAATCCAAGTGCATTGCTTGAGTGATTGCATCAAGAGGGACTTGGTGGTTGTGTTTCACTGCAGATTTTGCTTGTTTCTCTTGGTGGTTGCCACCACCTAGATGGCTTGGTGCAACGAGGATCGTTGAGCGGAGGAAGGTGATTGTCTCCGGCTCTAATCGTGGTGATTGTGAGGGGTTCTTGACCTTTCCCCGGTGGAAAAGGTACTCTAACGGATTGCTCATGGCTTATGGATCCTCATCTTGTGTTGATTGTGTGGCATCCGATTGCGGGTTAGGCGTGTGATGCCTATTAGCACGTGAACCTCCAAGTGAGTGAATCGCCACAACGGAGACTAGCTTGCCGGCAAGTAAGTGAACTTCGGTGAAAAATCATTATGTCATCTTATCTTTGAGGATTTCATTGGTATTCATTGTGATTGATTGATTGTCTCTTGCCACGGTAGTATAACTTCACTACCTTACTCTTGTACTTACATTACTAGTGTAGCTAAGCTCTTTAGTATAATTAGTTTCGAGAGCTAGCTTGTGTCTTATCTAGTGGTTAGTGTAGCTTTTTAGTTAGCCTTTGAGAGCACACTAATTTAGTGGTAGTGACTTAGTCTCTTTGTGTGTTTTAGAGATCATAGCAACTAGAATTATGGATAGGAGTCTTGCATTTTTAGTAGGCTAGCATAACACTCATTTCGCTTCATATGTGTCTAACCACTTGGCTTAAGTGTTGTTGTAGATTTTTGAGTAAAATCCACTGTAGGTCCTTGAACTTGTTCCGCAATGTCATCCAGGTCCATGTACTTAGGAAAGTTGGTTTATAGGTCCTTTAACTTGCTAAATGTATCATTTACATCCAAAACTGGGTTTGGGAGGCTATTTTGTCTAGCTTGGACTGCCACATTGTCCTACAGGTGGAAAGGGAGGGAAATCTCCCACCATTTTGTTGGTTGTTTTGCAGTCTTCCCCTGGCCATATTGCTCTCTCCCTCCTTTATGTATGTGTTCCTCATTTCCTTAGCCCCACTCTCTTTCCCCATTCTCATTCTTCTCCACCAGGCACTAGGATGCCATGGCTGCCCCTTTGATCTCAAGCTCCAAGAAGCAGCAGCCAAGGTTGAGGTCGGACCTCCCCCTGATCTGGTGCAACGAGCGTGGAAAGGCTGAGGTTGTCGAGCGCCTGTCAACCATGCTAAAAAATCCAAACCGCATTTTCTTCGTATGAATTGAATGTAGTCAATCCCAGTGCTATGTATGAACTCAATCCTTTGTTATGTATCAATAAGATTTCTTGCAATTCATATGTATGTATGCACAGATCAGATAAAAAACATACAATTATTCAAATCAGTCAAGCAACAAGAGTGAAAATGTCACTGATCATTACTTCCAAATAACAGTAAGCATCCATATAGAGGTTTGGTGCTACCATAGCATAGAAGCCAGACTTAGATCATTTGACACTTAACAAGAGTTATGGACTCATTACCTATTACACACAATGAGCCCCATCTTAGACATGTCACTATCTTCAGTAAACTAACACATCCAACACATAGACCTCACAGTAGGTTTGTAACTGTGTGTGTGCGCCATCTATCTATCCCAAAAGTTGTACCCAAAAGATGTACCAAAAGGTGTACCCAAAAGCTATTAACAAAATGGTTAATGGCTGCACCATGCCCATCAGTCCAGGTTTGGTGCTTCAGCAGAACCAAGATCTGTTGCAGGATCTTTGTTCTTTGGTGGATTTTTCTTCTTCTTCGTAGGTTTCTCTCCATTAGAAGTGTCATTCTTCTTCTTTGCATGATTCTTGCGCTTGGTCCTTCCTTGTTTTGTTGTTGTGGTGAGGACAAGTGGCCTTGCAGTAGGTTGGTTATTGTTGATGAATGATGAGGAAGGGAGAGGCCCATGATCAAGTGACACATTCACAGGATCTGCTACCTACAAGAAGATGAAGACAAGTGGCCTTAAATTGTGCTGCATTAATCATAATGGAATTGTGCTACAAGTAGTTCACCTGTGCTAACATCTGGGACAACATGGTTTCTTGGACCTCCAATGGTTGCACTATGGGCTGCAGGTGCTGTTCTGGCATCACTTCCTCTCTGCCTTGCTGTGTATAGGTTGCATTCTCTTCTTCCTCATCTCCTATTGTTGCTGTAAAAGATGTTGGATGCCTTCTCACTTGTTGTTTCAGCCTGATGCCTGCCTTCTTTAGTGGACATCCTGATTAGGACATCACTCCTTCACATACACATAATGATCCACTGCTGGACATTCAAGGTCCAATCACTAGAGCCCGCGCGCATCAATTAAATTTAGAGGTGAGCTCGTTCCTAAGTAACTCTTTATATGATTTTGAGAATAGATTGCTACCTAATGATTATATTATGCTTAGGAATGAAGGAGAGGTCTAGGAGACACATGGAGGAGGGCTTGGAGGTGTGGAGGACCAGCGAAGGCGCCCGGATAAAGATGGAGGACCAAACTAAGTTGAGTTCGAGTCTGCCTCGTAGTTCAGGACCAGTCTGCCTTGAACTGGTCACCTAGGACACATCCAGACTCTGCTTTTGATGATACATATATGGATGGAAAGCTTATTTGATAAGGAAGCCAACCCAAGTGGTCCCACGTCAAAAGTTGTTCGAAATCAACGGGAATCATCAAAACAAGTCACCATCTAGAATCTATCAGGGCGCTGTGTCGCCGTCTTTTGGGCCGTTTGGGCCTTGTAACGTGTCGGTGCTCCCCAGGGACGTGAATAGGGGTCCTTGAACGCCCCTTAGGCTATATAATCAGTAGTCGCCGCCTACATTAGGGTTGGGTTTTGCTTAGATTATTCTGTTGACAACAGTTTTGCCACCGCCGTCGGTTTGTGAGACCCCAACTTTGTGAGATTAATCATTCATCTGCAATTTGGTTGCATTCCTTTGTGTTCTTGCGTGTGTTCTTGATTCGCAGGCAAGGACTTAGCCTTCTTGGCGAGGTCAACCGTGCAACGCCGGTCGATAACCAGAGGGGTCGTGGTGCTGCAATTGCAGGGTTTAGAGCCGAGTTGTTCGGAAGCCGGATCGAATTGTGTCGTGACTCCACCAAATCGAGAGTTATCAGAACCTTTTGGAAGATCGGGAACCCTAGTTCACATCATTTGGTATTAGAGCTGGGCACTTGTTTAAGGGGGGTGGGAATGATGAGGACATCCTCCACTATTACCCGCTGGCAAAGACGCAACAAAAAAAAGGCCAAGTGGCCTAGTTGTAGTCGGGCGGCGACCGTGTGAACCTCTGAATAATCCCACCTTGCTTACCTTAGGAGGAGGAAGCCACCTTAAAAGAGAGAGTCACCCTTCCCCTATCAGACTGGTCTTTTAGGGACATTGGGCCTTTCCTCGAGTGGGTGTGCATAAGAACTGTTGGGGTCCGGGCAACCTTAATTTATTGGGTCTCGGCCAACCCCACTTGGGTCGGATGTATCACATCCCTTGGAATTGTGGTTAGGCTCATGGCACCAGGAACAGTGAATGATGATGCCATGCCTAGACATTGAAGGTCCATTTTTGCCCTGAATCTCATGGGGTTGCTTCCTCCTAGATTTGGGTGGCCTTCCTATCTTCTCATATATTGGAGGCTCAATATTAGGACCATTCATCTTCATCTAGTTGGTCTTGTCAGAACATGGCATCACATTGAATCCATACACAGCACTATAAGTTTCAGTAGTGTAGCATTTAGGTATGACATCTTCAATAGGGATCCTTTCATGTCTCAGGCAAGAGATGGCATGACTACAGGGAATGCCAATCAAGTTCCACCCCTTGCAGTCACAGTGCTTGTCATAGATGTTAACTGTGTACTGGTAATCTCTATCCTTCACTTCAAAAACACCTCTGCCAGTAGGAGAAACATAACAAGTGTTTGCCCACTCTAGGTTCTAGAGAATTTTCTTCCTAATCTTGGGACAGATAGGGGCTGGCCACTTGTCATGAACATCCTACTACTTGTTGTACATCCTATTCATTAGTTGGTCTTTGATCTTCATATCATGCTGAGGATGGGCATTTCTCTTGCATCCAGTATGTACTTGTTGAATACCTCACATGAATTATTGAGCAATAGATCACACTTAGGAAACTTACTAAAAAAGCTCTAACCCAAGTGTTGGGGGGCATCTGTTGTAACCATCTATGTGCATGTGCATCTGCATCTAATGTCTTCATTTTCTCCATGTTCCTATCCCAGGCTACCACAGTTGTGGACCTAGCACAAGCCCAAAGTTGGTTTTTGAGGTTCTCACCTTTGAAGTGACCTTGAAAGTTGCAGTACAAGTGTCTAACATAGAACATGTGTTCTGACTCTGGGAAAACATCTTGGACAGCAGGTATAAGTCCCTGCAGATGCATTGAAACAGTTAGTATACAATACATAATAAGTTTAAAAAAATGGATAAGTCATCAAGCAGACAAAGTATATAACCTTTTGCTTGTCAGTCATTATAGTCCATGGATAAGTATTTTGAATCCCAAGGTCTTGCTTGAGGGTCTCAAGGAACCATTTTCATGTACTCTTTGACTCCACCTCCACATAGCCCATTGACATAGGAAATATGCAATTGTTTGGGTCTATACCAACTGCAGTCAGCAAACATCCTCCAAACTTGGTCTTAATATGACATCCATCCAAGCAAATGATAGGCCTGCAGCCAGCTAGGAACCTCTTTTTGCATGCATCAAGTGAGAAATACATGTGACTAAAATGGCCATCATTGAGACCAACATAGAAAGTGCTTCCTGGGTTTGACCTCCTCAGTTCATTACCAAAATCCCACAACAGGTTGAATTGCTCAAGCTCATCACCATATATCCTATCCATAGACAATCTCCTTGCCTTAGCTAACTTGCTCCTAGAGGGTGTCAGGTTCCAGTCCTTCTACACAATCCTTGCAAAATTGCCTAGTGTCATCTTGCTATCTGCTCTAAAGGTCTCAATGTACTTCTCTGATAGCCACTTGGCTGTGCACCTCTTGAGAACCCATTCCTTCCTATAGTTGTGCTCTCCCACATAAGTTTTGACCATGAATGCCTTAGTTCTGCTATCTAATGAAGCATACAATGTCCAGGGGCAGCCAACAGCACAATGAGCCCCAACCCTGCTCCTGTCATTCCTGGGCATCCTAATGTCAACTCTATGCTTTAGGTTGTACTCTGTGATGGCTTTTCTTAGGAGGTCCACACTAGAGAATATCATGCCTACCTTAAACGTTGGATTTACTAGATCCTCAGGGATGAATGATTTGAACTTCAGCTTCACTTGGCCTTCTCCATCTGAGTCATCAGGCAAATCCAAGTCACTGTCTGACCCACTAGATGCTTCATCCTTGGGACCAGATGATTCTCCTTGTGATGTACCAGCTAGTGACTTAGCCTTCTTTCGCTTTTTTGAACCCTCATCCACCACCTCTTCATCTACATTGTCCTCAAATAAGTCATCACCACCATCTTCAAAGTCATAATCACTGTCATCATAGTCTGATCCTTCTGTGTGCACTCCCTGATCTTCTTCCTTCCTCAGCAACTGGCTGTAAAAGTCTGACAGCTTTTCCATTGGGTTCTTATCCACATAAGTGACCTTAACAGGGCTCACAACCATGGGTAAATCAGCAACTGATTGATTACAACATCATCCCAAATGTTATTGTCACCTATTTGGTTGTACTGATCAAGATACAGCACGAAATTGTTCACCCTACCAACAATTTGTTTCATGACGAAGGTATCAGCATCGGATTCAATGATTCTAAGGCCATCATGCAACTGTTTGCCGAGCAAAAGCCAATACACCTTAACCTTGTCAACCACATAATCAAGTTGCAATAGGTCTTCTATCCAAAAAAAGCACCACAATTTGGCTTCCAAGTCATCTTCCTAAGTGACTTTACCATCAACATAGGTTTTGTTCACACCCTGACTGTAGAAAAAACCACCATGATGGACTTCTAGGGAGAATTTGTTTGAATTGGGACCTAAATTACATAGAGCTTCAGTGAACTGGACAATCCTGACCAAACACCAACTCCATCAAAACCCTAAAAATCACTAATTTACCTAACAATCCAACTACATGACAGTAACCATAAACCATAACATTAACAAAGAACCACCAAAACAAAGGCGATTAGGGTTCTGACAAACTCACCGTAGTCCGGCGGTGGCTCGCCATCAAGGCGGAACCTGGCGGCCATGGCTCCTGCAGCGCCGTAGCCAGCCACCTGCAGGAGTTACACCCTCCCCCCTCACTACCGCAGCAGCACCAGCCGCCTGCGGGGGTCACGCCCTCTCCTATCACTGCCGCACCGGTCTTCAGCAACTTCGTCCTACACGTCGCCTCCGCCTACAGCGCCGAAGCCAACCGCCAACAGGGTCGCACCGTCTCCTGTCACCACCGCAGTAGCACCAGCAGCCGACGAGGGGCGTGCCCTCTCCCATCGCCGCCGCAGCGCTCCGTCCCGTGCATCGCCACTCCCGTCGCCTCTGCCTACTCCAGGATGAAGCAGGCCCACCAAACGAAACATAGCACACACGGGGCCTTTTTGCATATTTTGCTCGGGTCCAAGTTGGTCAGATCGGGTCAACTAGGACAACGTGGCAGTCCAGGCTGGACAAAATAGCCTCCCAAACCCAGTTTTGGATGTAAATGATACATTTAGCGAGTTAAAGAACTTGTAAACCTGGTTTCCTAAGTACATGGACTTGGATGACATTGCGGAACAAGTTCAAGGACCCACAGTGGATTTTATTCTAGATTTTTTATTAGGCTATTCACTCCCTCTAGCCATTAGGACCTTTCACCTAGATAATAGACCAAACAACACAAGCGAAACGACACTCAAAAAATAGGTGCTTAATTGTCTCATCTTTGTGACAAAAACAACACTGTTTGCTTCCATGCCAATTATGTTTAATTAAGTTGTCTTTGGTTAACACTGTGCCTCTACGTAGGTACCACAGAAATATCTTAATCTTCAATGGAGCTTTTAGTTTACGCAAGCCTTTATTAATATTAGGGATATCAGGTAATGAGATTTAACCGAGAACTGTCCATTAGGATGCAAGTTCCAGCGAAATTCATCTTCTTGCTGGCTTAACACAATATTCGTGATGCGTGGAAGTAAGTTGTTCCAAGCCACTAATTTGTGTCCAATTAGACCTCTTCACCGGGATAGAGTAGGTAGAGATGTGCTTAGCACTTCTGATACAAAAACTTGTTTATGTTGGGCTATGTTATAAAGGCAAGGATATTGTTGATGCAGAGTTGACGGTCCTAGCCACCTATCTTCCCAAAATCTTGTGATCCATCCTAAATTATGAAGGTCCTAAAACACAGAAAATCTCATTTAACCTTTATCAGGCTAGCCTAGAAATGTGAGTCCCCATTCTTCCATTGAACTTGAGAAAGAGGCATGGATCCTAAATATTTTTTGTGTACCATTTGTTGCCAAGTACCCTCAGTTGTGAGCAATTTGAAAAACCACTTACTCAGAAGGGTTGCATTCTTGATGTCTAAATTGTGAATTCCAAGCCCACCTTGGTTTTGGGTTGGCATAATATGTCCCATTTGGCTAATCTATATTTTTGTTTTTGTTCATCACTTTGCCAAAAAAATCTTGACCTGAAGTAGTCTAATTTCTTGAGAACTCCTCTTGGGATCGCAAAAAAGGACATCATATACATTGGTAAGCTGCTAAGCACTGAGTTAATCAGTGTCAAGCACCGCCAGTTGCCAGATGTTTTCCTTTCTAGCTACTTTCAAAATGTTCTTCTACTCTTTTCCAAACTGCATTTGAGAGCTTCCTATAATGTATAGGTATGCCCAAATACCTCATCAGAAAATCTCCTTGATTACAACCGAAAAGCTCTGTATATTGTGGCAAAGAGTCTTGTGCTGCTCCAAAGCAGAATATTCCACTCTTGTGGAAGTTTATTTTAAGCCTTGAAAGTTGCTCGAATGCACAAAGTAATAACTTCATGTTGTGAGCCTTTTCGAGATCATGATCCATAAAGAGTATCGTATCATCAGCATACTATAGAATAGATAAACCTTCATCAACTAGATATGGCACTATTCCACCTATCTGATTATCTGCTTTGGCTCTTTTAATTAGTATAGCTAGCATATCAGCTACAACGTTAAACAGAATGGGGGGATAGTGGATCCCCTTGTTGAAGTCCTTTTTCATTTGAAAGTAAGGTCTGACCTCATCATTAATATTGACTGCCACGCTTCCACCTGATATAAAAGCTTGCACCCAAGAGATCCACTTACAAGAGAAACCTTTCATCCTCATTGTTTGTAGTAAGAAAGGCCATCTAACTTTGTCGTAAGCCTTTTTGATGTCGATTTTAAAAATAATTCCACTTTGCTTTTTACAATGCAACTCATGAATTGTCCATGCAGAATGATGAATCCCTCGAGGATGTTGCGTCCTTGCATAAAGGTTGTTTGAGTTGGACCAACTATATGATCTGCTATTGATTTAATTCAACTAGTTATCGCTTTAGTGAAAATTTTGAAGCCAACATTTAGTAAGCAAATTGATCGATACTGTTGAATTCGATTAGCTTCTTGAACTTTTTGAATTAGAGTTATGACACCAAAGTTGAGGCTAAAGAGCAGCAAGGTTCCCAAGTGAAGATCATGGAACATTTGCATCAGGTCCACTTTGATGACATCCCAAAACTTTTGATAAAACTCAGCTGGGAAGCCATCTGGCCCTAGTGCTTTATTGTGTTCCATCGCAAAAACTGCATCCCGAATCTCCTTTTCCGTAAAAGAAGGCATTAGGAATTCATTTTTAGCTTGGTTGACCTAAGGAATATCAACTATTTGTGCCTCATCTAAGGTCATGGTATTATCTTGTGATGGTCCAAACAAGTCCTTGTAGAAACATGTGATATAGTTCTTAAGGTTAGCCTGACCTTCTATTTTTCCACCTTCATGGTCTAGAGAGAAAATTCTTTTCTTCCTATCTTTACCATTGGCAACCATTTGGAAGTAATGGGTGTTATTATCCCCAAGTAGAACATCAGTGACCTTTGCTCGCTGATAGAATTTTAATTCTTCCTCTCGTAGAAGTTTAGTCAGATCGCTTCTAGCTTGATCAAGGCTGACTTCTCTTATCCTCAGATAAGTCCCGATTTTTGGCAGTAATATCAAGGTTATTGATGGTCGACTTAAGGGTTGTTTTCTGTTGTTTAAATACACCATTTGTGTGTGAGGCCCATCCTCAGAGATATTTGCATAGCACTAGCTCCTTTTTTTTATCCACCTCTAGATAGAATTTTGCCCCCTCACCGGCTTAATTTGTATCCTTGTTCAAGTAATATACCTCAAAAGAACTTGCTTCTAAAGTTTATTGATGCACTGATACAATTCTTCTTTACAAATCCTTATAAGGAACAAAGTGTATATGTTGTGCAAATTCATGTGTAAAAAAGGAGAGAATCTATATGCAAATTGAACTTACTTATATGTAATTATCCATTGACATCAGTTTCATTCAGCTCCATCTACGGGGTTGACCGTCTCACATGGATCCTAGTCTACAATCACATTCATAGCAGCTAGTTTCACTCATCCCATTGCCTGAGGAATGTGTCATGGGGAGAAATATATACAACACAAAGTACCCAAGGGGGAGAAAGTACCAGAGGGCAAAAACTTGTTGAGATCATGCATTCATTTAGGAATTGCATTTGTTCAGGGGGAGTTGCATTTTTAGCTGCTTTTGCTAGTTGTGTTGAGCCTTTGCCTCTTCTGGAGGGACTAGTAGTGTTTCTAGAGTTTTCGGTGTTGCTCCATGATTTCTTACTAGTGGTGTTGAGCCCTTATCTGCCTCTTCTTGAGGACTAGCTGTTTTACTTGGTTGCGTCGAGCCATTGCCCATGTCTTTGGGGACCAACCTTTGCTCATTTTAAATGACCCCGTTTTGGCTTTTAACTGGCTTTTGGTCATTTGAATGATTTCTCTATTTTTCTTTTGCTTTTGATTCATCTCTTTGTGTTTGGTGTTGACAATGCACTCATCAAGGGGAAGATTGCAAACACGTGGTTGATACGTGCCCATAATGTTCAAGTGTGATGAGTGATTGTAAAGGAGACAATCGGCTTTGGTTGAGTTTGTGAACTAACCATAGTATAAGTGTGGTGTTGTGCAACATGTCTCTTGGCTTGTGGTGCGCAAATGTGGAGCTCAGAGGCGGTGGTTGACGGCGAAAGTGAAAGTCATGTAGATTCATGCCGATGGACCAGGAGCAGTGAAGGGTGGACGTCGAGCTGAGACCAAGGGACCGGAGAAGCCAGGTGACTAGTCGCGGTCGCTAACACTTGGGGACATCGACAAGTACAAGTGTACATGGCGGAGTTGACCGTGTTGACCAAGATGGTGGTCGAGCAAATCAAGCAGAGGTGCTGGAGGACTTGGCAATAGGGCTATCGAGCACCGGCGGTGACACATGTTGAGATCATAGGGGACATGTATGGAGTACGCTAGTCGCGGGTAGTTTGGTGGTTTGGATCTCAAAATCACATGTGGTTGGTTTTCGAGTTTGGGCCTTAAAACCCGGGTGCAGTTCTGGCAAGAATAGGAGGCAGCATGTGGCGTCATCACGAAGCTTGCGTCCAAGTGAAGCTAAGTCATAAAGGGTGTGTGGCTATCGGATGCTTCTATCTCAAGTTGGACTATTACGCCCCTGAGGTTAAGTGGTTCAGCAAAATATCTAGGGGTATGTTGGAATGTGTAATAGCCTCTATAAATAAGAGGTGGGCTGCCCCCAACTAGCAATCTCTTCAGCACCATTCATTTTGTATTCCTCTATTTAGGTTCTTCTCTCTCTAGATTGCTACCGAGATCCACAGTCTCTTTTTTTATAACTTATGTATCTACATTAAACACTCCTAGCTCTCATAATGTAGCTCAGATAAAGCTAGCTGCTCTATTTTGATGTTTTGTTTTACTTTTAGTGTATTGAATTTAATCTTTAGTAGAAAAATGAAAGTGATAATTATATTTATATCTATAAGTTTGAATGATTAGATAGTCAGTTCAAAATTATTTTGGCAAAGAGTTGTAATAATATCCTTTGTGTAGACCTGTCCAGCAACCACTTGTATATGTCCAGCTAGATGTCATTATAAACAACAATCCTGAAGTCACTGTTATTACGGACGTTTTGATTGTCCAGAGTCTTGGTGTCCTCCTATGGGCACGTCTCCTGTGGGCAGTATTGGCATTCGTGTAGTTCACAACAAGAAGGTACCCAACTCATGTCATAGCCCTGCTTTGGGTGTTGCATAACGCGCATGAGTCTCTAAGACAAAAAGAGGAGTTCATTGCGTTCCTGATTAACCACCCATCATTGTTGATGTTCACTGAGAAGTAATAGAGTTTGATATATTTCTTTCTTTTCACGTTGTTGCACACTAAATTTGCTTATCCCAATGTACAAGCTAAAGTCGATGAACTAAAAAAATGGTTACAAACTACAGTAGGTCTGAGATGGGAACAAAGGTTGTAGAATGTTCCTGATTTCTAGCGGACATGCATGCGTGGTGCCCAATGCCCCAAGGGTGCTCCAAGAACAGTCCCAAAGTGTCGATCTACCAAAAAAGGGCTCACCAATGTTTCCGTCTGAGTAGAAACTACCTTGGACATACTTATGCTAGGGTGTATATCTAAAAGTCCTCTTTTAACTCAAATTGCTTGCTAGGGTGACCCGACTATCATCCAGCGGATAGTAGCCAAAAATGAAAAAAAGACGTGCGCAATAGCCCATGAAAAATGGACGAAATTGAAAAACCAGCAAAGAGATGTGTGCACTAGGACCCACTAGAAAAGGACCACAGTTGTCGTCGGATATCGGGGGTGTGTGCACACGGCCTCCGAGTGGCCCGACTATTGGCCAGCCGATAGTAGCTGAAAATAAAAAAAGACGTGCACTATAGCATATGAAACGTGAACGAAAATAGAAAACTAGCAGAGGGTTGTGATCTATGGATCAGGACCCATCGGAAAAAGGACTGCGGGTGTCATCAGACATTTACATTGCATGCACGTGGCCTCCGAGTGGCCTGACTGTCGGCCGCCAGATAGTAGTCAAAAATGGGGGAAAAGACATAGCATATCCCACAAAACATGGACAAAATCGGAAAACCAACACAGAGCCGTGATCTGTGGACCAGGACCCACCGGAAAAGGACCGCGGGGGTCGTTGGACATCAGGGGTGAGTGCAAGCGGCCTCCGAGCAGGCCGACTACCGATCGGTGGATAGAAGCCAACAATGGGGAAAAAAGACATGCCTTATAGCCCACGAAACATGGACAAAACAGGAAAACTAACAGAGAGCCATGATTCATGTACCAGGACCCAGCAGAAATGGGCCATGGGAGTGGGACATCACGGGTGCATGTACACATCACGGGTGCATGTACGCGCCCTCCTGGGTGGCAAACTTATAATAGCCAAAAATGGAGAGAGAAAAAGATGCCGGCAAAACATAGATGAAACTGGAAATCGGGGTGAGTGCACGCAGCCTAAGGGCGGGGCGATTGTCGGGCGGTAGATCCGAAAATGGAAAAAGACGTGCGCTATAACCCATGAAATATGGACAAAACAGGAAAACAAGCATAAAGTCGTGACCTGTGGGCTAGGAGCCACCGGAAAAGAGCCGCTGTGGTCATCTGTTGGTCAGCGAATAGTAGCCGAAAATAGAAAAAAGAACATGCGTTATAGCCCATGAGGCATGAACGGAACCGGAAAATAAGCAAATAGCAATGATCTATGGACTAGGACCCCTCAGAAAAGGGCAGCGGGAATCTTCGGACATCTGAGGCATAGTTATTAGGACCGGACCGGACCAATGTTTGGACTACTAAAATACTGAACCAGAGTCTAAACCGGTCTGGTTCACTTAAAGAATGTTTGTGCAATCGAAACGCTAAAAACCGCTGGTTATGTAACAGTGAGTAACAACGAGCATCATCATCAATCGGATCCAGTCCTCGCAGTGGCAAATAGAGAACCGAAAAAAAATACTTTGCAATATGAACTTTGGACAGTAGTGGTACCGAGAGAGAAAAAAGAACTAAGGGCCCGATTAGATGGGAAAAATTTTTGGATAAAATTTTTGTAGCACTTTTCGTTGTTATTTGACAAAATTTGTTCAATCATGGACTAACTAGGCTCAAAAGATTCGTCTCGACATTTACAGATAAACTGTGCAATTAGTTATTTTTTACCAACATTTAATGCTCCATGCATGCGTCCAAAAATTCGATGTGACAGGTACTGCGTAAAAATTTTTGGCTCTTTTTGGCCATCTAAACAAGACCTGAAGCCATGGTATAAATGTCATAGGAACTTTCCAGTGGTCTATCGAGAATTTTGGCAACATTCAAAAGCACACAGAGAATTGACTCCACAACCTTCAAGGGCCCGGGAAACTTCAGGCTGGGAGTCCAGCCCAGTTTCACATGGACTGCACGCTGTGTATGGATGAGGCAAGGATTCGAGCTTTTTTAATGTCTGATCCAGTTTCACATGGGCTTTGGTTCTACTGTGTATAAATGAGGTAGGGATTCGAGAGTTTTTCCTATCTGCAAAGAAAAAAAAATCTCAGGGCCGTCATCCCTATGGGTCAAGTTTTTTTAATCATATAAGAAATTCATACAGTAAAATTCAGGGCTCTTTTTAGGTGACGTGTTCCATCGGTCACGGTTTGATGCAGCCTTTTCTTGGAAAACTACACCCTCTGTCCGCAAAAAATACAATTATAGAAACCGTGTCGGTCAAACTAACTCATGTTTGAGCAAATTTATAGTAAATAGAATTAACATTTATAGCTCTAAATAAATTTGTTATAAAAAATATATTCTACTATCCTAATGGTATTTATTTTGCATTATTAATGTTAGTACTTTTTTATATAAATTTAGTCAAAATTCAAATTGTTTTACTTCTCGAAAACGAGAATTGCATTTTTTTTTTTTGACCGAGGGAGTATTTACAATGCAAGTTTCGAGGTGTGTCCTCCCGGAGGCAGGGAGTACAACCACCTGGACAGACTCTCACGCGCGCGCGGCACACTCTCTCTCCAGTTTCTGCACTAATCACTGCTAATAGCCTAATACCAGTATACCACCCACTCTGCAGAATATCTATTACACTACATGTATATATCTGACCCTAACCACTGTTTGACACTAAAGAAACTTGAGCTACATATTGTCCACGTAGTTCTGTAACCTCTGCCCGATGAGATAGCGCTCATCCCTGATAGAATCATGGAGTCTGACAACAAACCTGGAGAGTACCTTAGCTAGATAACAGAGCGCACACATGGCAAGGCTGCCCAGCCATGCAAAACGAAGCACTACAGAGTTCACGTCAGCAGAGTAGCCGAATCTTGGTGCCACGCCTTTTGCAAGCACGTAAGGAACACAGAGAGCAGTCAGTAGCTTGACAGTGATTGGCATCAAAACATCTCGCAAGACCCACAATGCCCTGAGCCCTGAAAACCCATCCTCCCTAGCCTGAGTTAGCTTCCGATCCCACCTTTCGTCGATGAAACAGGCCAGGAAAGGTGCGACCCTTGTCCAACCAACCTTCAGATCAGAAACAATAAAACCAAAGTAGTTGCATCGCTCATTAGTGAACCTGGCTATAACCCAAACAAATAATGATAATAATAGTATGTAAATTAGCTACAAGCTACCGTAAAGGTGGTCAGGAACCAGTTTTGCTGATCCAACTGTTTCAAACTAACAAGGTCAGGAAAGCAACAAAGAAAAGTTGCAGCTCACCAACTTAGTCCAGAATTTCAGCAATTGCGACCCCAAGAACCAAGTGCAGAAGAAATCGAGAACTGGAACTTCATCAGCGGGCACCACAAAGGGTAATATCAGTAGACAATCAACCAGCAATCCGATTAGAAAGGGAATGACGACAACCTGACAACATATAGAAAGTCACTGAGCTGAATCAACCAGAAAGCAGAAAAACTAATAATGAAACCACCTCAGGTAACTCACCCATAGGAACAAAAGTGGAGAACTCTTCAAAGCAGTTATACCCTGACTGCAGATTATAGATGACAGAAGGCGTGTTCTCCCAGAGGTCACATAAGCAAAGACATCTCTAGAGGCAGCAATAATAGTCGACAAGACACAGAATCCGACAGCAAAAGCAAAAAGATCTGAAGGAAAAAATGCACAAGCAAAGCCCAAACAATCTTAACATATGAATTTAATCCACAATGTAGATCTACTGAGCTTTGGTGAACAATCATTACCATTGGACTTCAAAGCACCTGCTACTGGCAACTGAGGGATGGCAAACAACAATGCACGTCCAGCTGAGACTGGAGCAACAAGTAGAGCAGCAATGAACATGACAACAGTAAGCCACGCTGGCACCACGAGCAGTGCCAATCGAAGAGCAAGAGATCTCCTGGTACATTGTGCCAAAAAAAGGGGGTAAATGTCCAGAACAAACTCTGTGCCTGACTCCTCTGGATATGTAACATTTGTAAATTAAATGGTTAATAGTAGCAAAGCGAATGAAGAAAACAAATAAACAGGAGATTAGGAGAAAATTGCAGAGCAACTGACTAACAAAGACAGCATGACTAGGAGCCAAACATGACCTTCTCTGTGCACCTGTGTGCTGTGCGCCTTTGTAAATCTTGTGTAAAAAAGAAATCATGATGCGGCCGTTTTGGGACATTAATAAGAATCAGGTGGGGAACTTCTCCCCCCACCCCTCCCCCGGTTGCCCCTCAAAAAAAATGATGACCTTGTGCAACTCTATTAGACATGTCTAAGACTGACAAACAAAGGCTGACACAACACTATGTCAAAGACCCACATAGGATTAACTAACACTTGAAAAGGGAATTTTTCTAATCTCCAGATCTAAAGAGGCCTTCAGGGCACCGAATGACTATCAAAGAGCAAATATATTCAAGATGATGTGGTGCTCTGCTCACTTGTGCTTCCTTTTACACTAGGATTTAGTATAGTAAGATTGAGATTGCCAAACGAAATCCAAATAAAATTATGACACAGCTATTTGCAACATGGGAATGGAAAGTTCTTTTCATAAAAATGTTGCAAGTTAGATACCTTCGTTTCAACCGATAGACACCTTTATTGTTCAAAATCACATATATGACTAATCCAGCTCTAACATGAATACTAAGGCCCCGTTTGGTAGGGCTCCTCTCCGGCTCCGGCTCTGGCTTCTCCGGAGAAGCCCTACCAAACGGTTTAGTAGGAGCCGTTTGGAGCCATTTTTCAGTGAAAAAAGGAGCCGGAGCCATTTTGGAGAGGAGTGGGGAGGAGCCCTCCCAAACAAGGCCTAATTAAATACAAACAGATGGGGTACCTTTTATCCTTAGCCTCAGCAGGCCTACCATACTGATCTTTTGGTGTGACACTATTCCCAGCTTCAGATTCACCAGCACCATCAGGTTGGGCAGTCAATAAATCAGACAAACCAAGAGCCTGTCCAGTACTGGCAAACCAACACCGCAGTACCTTCTTCACAAGCAGAATAGGCTCAAGGTATTCGAGTGCATTGCAGATTAGAAACTTCAGAAGAAGAAAACCAGATAGTAACTCTGCATAGTTCCGTGTTGGTTGCCAAAGTACCGTGCCCGTCGGAGGATCAAAGTAGCTGCAAGTTGCAAACATGAATTAAGATAAAAATAAGCAAATGACATGAGATGACAAAGACTGGCAAATACCTCTTGCCACGTTGAAAAACTAGCATAGAGAACTTACGTGATGTCTAGCGGGAACACGGTAGGTGCCAAACGGAAAGCAATTTCAACAGGGACAAGAATGACCATCGCAACATAGATAAGGCTGAGAAGAAGACCAGGCACAATCTTGAAAAAGAATTTGTAGAATGGTTCCCCAATCTTGATGTGGCCTCCAGTAGTGTGGACAAAAGGGGTACCTAGCCTCAGCGCCTAGTGACACGCATAACACACACATACTGCTGGTTAGTTTCTGAGACAAGAAAACAACACACATACTCAAATGCTGAACCAAGAGCTATAGTACGGCATACCGGGCGAAGAAGACTGGGAAGTAACGAGTGCAGCAGCAGACAGATACATCCAATAAGCCAGTGAAGAGCAGTAGAAGCAAATGATGAAGCAAATAGAAGTTGGAGCTTCTGGGGTATTTCCACACCAAACAATTTTGAAGTGTAGATATCAAGCGACCAGCCAAAGAGCAAAGGCCATATTACAAGAATCACTGTGAGATTAAGAGAAACATTTGCTAAACTTATGATCCCCCTGAAGAAGTGCTGCAAGAAAGTGCATGTCCTATCGAGCATTACATGTATGCTAGGCAGCATCTTAAGAGGGCTAAACAGCCAGCACACCAAGTCAATTAAGGCATCGAAGTAAACTGTGATGGTAAGGTGCTCGCCCCTAGAGTATTGCTGGAAAGTATGCCAGGCAGTAGAGAGCAGAGCCGCCACAAGGATAAGCCCATATCCAACTAAAAGCACTGATATTGTTGAAGTGGAGGAGTGGGTTATATCCAGAGTGCCAGAGGTGAAACACGACATGCAGCATAATAGTATCCTTCCCAGTGAGAAGGGGAGAAACCCAAGCAGAAAAGCAAATGCCACATCACCTATTACCACCTGATAATGAGTTAACAGACATAGACATTATTGTCAGAAGAGAGATTAATTAAATTGCATTTTCTGGAAGGAAAACAAGTAGGAGTACTAGTAGTGAATGCTACCAGGTGATAAATAAAGGAGATCCAAACCATACCATCAGGGCTGCTTCGACGGTGTGCAGCGCAAGGACCTGCAAGGTATCCAAGCCTCCAAAGCGGTGCTGCAGGTGAGCTTCGAGGCGCGCCACCCAGAGCGCAAGGGGAGCAAGGGCATCAGCAGCGACTCTGGCAGGGGCGTTGAGCTGCCTAAGGTTGGGGAGCTCTCTGAGGAAGGCTCTTCTGATGGAGACGCAGGCAAGGACAGTGTCGGTGGAGGGCATGAACCTCATGGCGAAGGGCCTGAAGAAGGCGGAGGTGCGGAGGGAGAGGAGGCGGCGCACTTGAGCGGAGGTCCTGGAGAGGGCGAGGCGCCAGACCCAGAGGGTGGTGAGCGGCATGATGAACTCCCAGACGCAGATGGCGAAGAGGAGGGAGAGGAGCAGGAGCAGCCAGGACATGAGCTTGTTGGTGACGCCGAGCATGAACTCGGGGAGGGGCAGCCTGGTGGGAGCGTTTGCGGCGTAGATGGGGGCGATGGAGATGGAGCGCTTGCACACCTGAAAGGCATTGGATTGGTTCATCGATCGATTCAATCCCATCGCAAGCAAAGCAAAGCAATGTTGGAAGTGAACCGAAGAAGCAGATGCAGCAGCTAAAACCCCCCAATCGAGGAAACGATTCCAATCGCAAGGGTACGCAACCTCACCTCGCATCTGGGTGATGACGATGCCGAGCTGAAGCCACGTCGCGAGGACAGCCATCGGAGCAGGCAGTCGTCGTGGACGAACCTGATGCTTCCGCGGCAGGCGCAGGGGTGACGCAGGGGGCGGCCCGCCTCTGCCGGGAGGTGGCAGATGCGGCACGCGTCCTCGTCGTCGCCTTCCGCTTCGCCGGGCAGGAGAGGGGCGATCGCCGCGTCGGCCATGGTGACCCAGCCGTACCGTTCCCCACTCTCGGTCTGCCTTGTTGCCTCTCTGCCTCATGGACAGGACAGGACAGGACAGGGAGGGAGTGGGCCGTGGCCCGTGGGCCTGCTAGCCGGCCCCCTCCCGGTCATATATACTTTTTTTTTCTGGTTTCTTGTTTTCCAAGAAAGAAAGAAAACTGACTCTTTTCCCTTTTTCTAGAAAAAAAAATGAACGTCAACAGTGAATCAATTTTCAAGCTGATGCACTTTGAGATACTTCATTAGCTGTGGATTTGCCACTGCACCAGCAGTAAATCATGGGTTACCAATTATCTAGAGGACAGTGTCAATAGGCTTTGAAATACCCGATTGTTCACTGGACAGCTTCCAACACAAAGCTAGGGAGTGTCGGAAGACAATATTATGAAACAAGTACGAATATATAGTAGAAAAAAACTTCCTACTAGTATTATCGTCATCAATTTAATCAATATTCCAGGCAAAAGAAACATCATCCATCCATTGTGGTGTCTCCTATACTGTATTTACATGGGGGAGACTCAATCAGGCCTAGCCTAAGCCTACTCTAATCTCATTCTAGTACTAGTACTACTATTTTCTCCTGGGTTGGGCCTACCTCTATCTTCTTCCAGCCCTCCAGTGAAGGATGAGCAAGTTCCTCACAAAATAATAAATGCACCGCAATCATTATAGTTGAGTTCCACTTCCCAGCAATTAAAACTTTCCAATCAAAAGATCCCAACAACAGAATGAAGCCTGCCATTACTTGTTCTGCTTCACCTTGCTCACCGTGACACACATTATCACCTTATCCTGCAATGCAAGCCCAAGATGTGGTGTTCTTCATGCCATTTATAGAGCAAATCACCCAATGCATCTTTGCTTCCCCTCAGCTACCATCCCTTCCAACATACTATCTTGCTACATCAGCTTTATGTCAGCCTCGCCTATTGTACACACACCAAGAGAAGCAAGCATCAGGGAAGAATACATACAGCCTTCATTGCCAGAATGTGCTTCTGTTGCAATATAATCACTAAGGCCGTGGTCTTACCCCTCTGTGCAAATGAACAAGTGAACTTAGGTGCTCTTCATTTACATGTACGGGCAAGGAAGGCATCTGATCCATGATACCTAGTGTCTCCCTCATTCTGTAACGAAAAGATTTACAGAAGTTAGCTCACTTGGAGAAACGAACAAAAAAAAATGCTTTCACTTTGACAAGGACCAAAGAGGCATCATGTTCATATTAATAACATAGGGACATGACTAGAAGTCTAGAACAAACTTGAATATTAGTCGATGATGTTCAAAAAAAAAATTAGTCGATGATAAGAACTTAACCATATATGAAGCATGTGCTTAGTCTATGTATGAAGCTGAACGAACAAGTAATATCATACCTTTCTGAAATTGCTCTTATATTGCTATTTGTGCGCAGGAATAGGTCTACGTTCTCCTCCGTCTGAAATTTAGAATTTCAAAAAAGGTTAAAACGAACTAAGCTTCTTTTCTTTTAGAAGTGCTGCTACGGCTCAAGCTTTCATGTGTAGCTTTCAAGTTCAAACTACTATGTCTGTGTTTCGCAGCCACTTTTGATTTCCAGTTTCATCTGTTAACCAACAGATGGTGGGTGTACCCCTAGCAGTAAGTATGATGCGTTAACATATTTAGGATCATAAATAATACACATTAGATAAAGTATATCAGTATTCTAACCTTAAGGGTCCTGATATTTGCAGCAATCTGGCTGAGTAGCTGATTATTTTCCTCCAGAAGCTGAGTTGCACTATCTAAAACGGGGACTGTCTCAAAACGGGGAAAGAGGAGCATCGTCAGGACAAAAAAAAAACAGTCAGCACAAAATAGTTCCATGAAATCACATCAACAAGACAATTTTTTTCAGTTGTTTGTCTAATATGTATGTTACTATATTGAATTACAGTTGGTGCAACATAAGTACTAGTACATAGCAACAGCAACAGCAGTGTTCAAAAGGAACTGTTACAACCTCATGCATTGTTCGTATGAGACGCATTGGAACAAGCTAGTTGAAAGTTAGAGAGAATATCAGTAGTCTTGTCGTGAGTAGGAGTTATTTCATGTATTTCAGTATTTTAGATAAATTTCATCTGTTACAGATAAATGAAGACATTGTGTCTTCTAGAATTAAAAGGCATGCCTTACAAAAACAGAATGCATCTGTTGCTTCTCTCCCAAAGATTATTTCCTCAATTCACTATCTTTCTTCGATTCATAACAGCAATTAAGGACAATACGTGTAGAGAATTATTAACGAGCCCTAACTGAGGCTAGATGTGGTCATGTGGATGCTATAGCTATACTAACCCTACAGTTAAAAACTGCTTACAAGTTGGACTATACAATTGAATTTGAAACATATCACACGGAGCAAATGGTTTAGAACATTCAAAGGAACAAATCCTCTATTGATGGACCAACCTTCCATAGAGACCAAGTTATTTTGACTTGGATGATGCAGTGATGTTGAGAATGGGAACACATTGTTTGGAGGCGGCATCGGAATATTAGTTACCGAGGTAGATGCAGCCATTTTATTCTGCACCGATGCAGCAGGAATGTAATCATCAGAATAATGAGTAGACGAGCTGCTGTACAAGATCTAAAGCTACTGGAGTACGTATCTGAATGAATCATTCGATGTCACTAAAGACAAGAATACCTTTGAGTATGTCATGTTTCTCCCTGCATGATATCCATCAGGTTTCCTCCTACTACTTTCTTTGCCCTGAAATGGCAAAAGTGCACCGAAAGAAACAGGCAAGCTATGAGTAATATAAGAAGACTAGAGCTGGGTCCAGAGTTACCAGTGAAGATGAAAACCTAGAGACAAGAGGACTGTTTGTTCCAGCTAGTAAACCACAATAAGAAGCAAGCTTTGCACAAATTAGCAGAGACTTGAAGTCTCGAGTGTAAAACCGCTAGTAGGGCTATTCATTTGTAATTGAAGACCATAAAGCCCAAGTCCCTTGCACACAAGGAAAAGGAGCAAAAACAAATGATGGGTTCAGAAAGGTATGGTGCTGTAATTGAAGCAAGAGACCGCCCTCATTCAGTTGGGGGTAAGAAAAATAGGATGTAAGCCTACAAGGTGTCAGGGTGTGTGAAGAGATGAGGACTAAGCCCCATGGCTATCCATGAGATGGTGGTATGGCGGCTGGTGGATGCATGACAGAAAAGTGTGAAAAAAGAGAAACTTACAGGAGTCCAGACGCATCTTAGCGCAACATCCCTAATGGTTTTAGTGGGCAGCATAGCAGCAATCTTGATGTACTTCATAATACTAGGTTCATGGGCGTACCTGGCAAGGAGTATAGCATGTTTAGGGTGAGATGCGGCTAATATTATCCTATCGAACAGGAGAGAAACATGATGATAAAACTGAAAAACAAGAGAACCCAGCAGGCCGGCCTAATCTGACTAAAACAAAGGTTCAATGGATATGCTAGATTCCATTGACGCCTAGTACCATTTCATTTGATTTGATTGAAGGGGCGCAATTTGATTCATTATGGAGGCCGCAAGCGAATGCAATAATAAGTAAGCGCAGACAGGGTGTTCAAGTTGACCTGATGAGGCCCTGATTCAACGTTGCGATCTCATCGGCGGACCAATCGGCAGGCGAACCAGTGACGAACTTGTACTTCGGAGGGTTGGGGACAGGAGGAGGGGGCAAGAGGGTGGCAGTGCTGGTGCTCGCAGGCGCAGGAGGAGGAGGTGGTGGTCTAGGCATGAGGGTGGGATTGGGATCAGGACGGGAGTGAGAGTTGGAGCTCCCCATGAAGCAGGGATCGGTGGTGGTGGTGGTGAGCCCTCCCCCTTGGTCCTGAAACGGATAGAAGGGCATGGCCATGCCGGAGTCGGCGGCGGCGGCGGCGGCCATGTCCCCAAACATTTATCTCCCTCCCTCAACAACCGAGATTTTCTCGGGGGTGAGGAAGAAGGAGAATTGGGAGGGAGGGAGGGAGGAATCCCTGTCAGGCAACCCCCATTTCCAAGCACCCGACCCTGAAATCTGCTCTTGCTAGGGATGGTAGGGTTTGAGGCTACGGAGGCGACGAAAGAAACGGGCAAGCGGGGGCCGCGGCGGCGGCGACCCGTCCTTGCGGGCTCCGGCTCCGGCTCCGGAGTTGTGGGCGTGGGTAGATCGAGCGAGGATGGATTGGATTGGATTTGATGGGCCTGACTCGTGAGTGAAGGAAGGAGGGAGAGCCGTAGAGAGAGAGGATCCAATCGACGACGAGAACGAGACGAATCTCTTCCGCTACTCTAGGCGGTCCAACTCTCAAAAGTGAGCTTTGCCCGACGACGAGAACGAGACGAATCTCTTCCGCTACTCTAGGCGGTCCAACTCTCAAAAGTGAGCTTTGCCAGAATAGGATTTTTTTTTAATTTTAATTCTTTTTTAATAAATATTTTGCATCAGGTAGCCCCTTACTTACGTCAGTGCGACCAAATAACGTAGTCGCGCCACATGTGTTAGCGCGGCAAGATACAGCACATTCGACGGCGTTTTCGATGTGAAAAAGTTTGTCGCGTCATTCTCGCTGGCGTGATAGTACTGTCTTGTCGCGTCACCGGGAGTGACGTGAATAAGACTAAACTTTTAAAAAATCATAACACTTTAATACGACGTCGGATGAAGATGGTTTTTATATGAAAATTATAGATCTCGACGAGATCTACATCTTTCTAGTTTTGAGTTTTTTCTTTTGACAACGATAAGATGCTCAAAAAATTATATAAAGTTTCGGCACGAAAATGATCGCGTATTAACGCTTGTCGCATTAGAAAAATAATATATTTTTTGTATGGATTCAAATAAAAATACTTTTTATATCATAATTATAGGTACCAATGAGATCTACAACTCTATAGTTTTAAGTTTTTACATTTAAGGTCGTTAAGACACTCAAGAAAATAATATAAAGCTTCAGAAGCATATTCGTGCTGAAACTCTATATTATTTTCTCGAGCGTCTTAACAACTTCAAATGTAAAAACTCAAAATTACAACGTTATAGATCTCATTAAGAGCTACAACCTTAATATAAATGGTATCTTCATTTGAAGTCATACAAAAAATATATTATTTTTCTAATACGACAAACGCTAATACGAGATCATTTTGGTGTTGAAACTTTATATAATTTTTTTCTACGTATTAACGTTGTCAAACGAAAAAAACTCAAAACTAGGAAGTTGTAGATCTCGAGTTCATATAAAAACCATCTTCATCCGACGTCGTATTGAAGAGTTATGAAGTTCAGTCTTATTATGTCACTCTCAGTGGCGTGACAAGACAATACTGTCACGCCAGCGGAAGTGGCGCGACAAACTTTTCCACGTCAGAAACACCGTTAAATGTGTCGTATCTTGCCGCGCCAACGCATGTAGTGTGACTATGTTATTTGGTCAGACCAGCGGGACTAGCACGACTAAATGGGCTACTGAAAGTCCTATGTTTGGTGTTGGTAATTAGTGGCAATGCCTAAGTACTAATCATATGCCTAAGTTGTATGTAGCATATGAGGATTAGCATATTCCAAGGTTGGTGGCAAGATAGACATGGTGATCATGATGGCCACACTTGGATTTGGACACAACTCTACGTGATGGCAAAGGTATATGCTTAAGGGTTGTGTTTTAGTAATAAGACACCTAGTGGGTGTGGTTACATTATAGGATAGATAGCCGTACTATAAAAAGTGGAATGACGCGGCTATTGAACTCCTAAGTGCCTCTAGGTGTGCATTTCATGTCATATGCATTTGGATAGAACTAATAACGCCTCGAAAAATGATTGTGAAAATGCTAACACACATGCACATGGTGATGATCACTCGGTGATGTTAGCACGTTTGCGAAGGCGGTTGAGTTTGAGCGGTAGAGAGGGTTTGGGGTCCTCTCTCCCTCCCGCCGAGCTTGCGAGACGGGATTCAGACATTTTCGAGGAATTGAAACGCCTATTTTCCACTATGCCGGAAGTCGGAAATCAAACGGAGACGAACGGAGGTCACAGTGGTGACCGGACGCTGGACCGGACGCGGTCTCTATTTGACCAGACGCGTCCGGTCAGTGTTCAGCGTCGGCGCGTATTTCAGCTTTTTGATCGGACGCGCAGCGCGTCCGGTCACTGTCGACCAGATACGTCCGATCGTTGAGGGAGCTTACTAGACTCCAACCGGACGCTGGCACTGTGGCGTCCGGTCAGTTCTGCAGCGCGTCCGGTCGCTGTTTCGTTGTGCACTGCTCAGGCTTGACCAGCGCGTCCGGTCTGTCACGGGACCAGCGCGTCCGGTCGAGCTTCGCGCGTCCGGTCGTTGCGTGCAGAGCGTTCGGTCGGTAGTTCGCGAAAGTAGCCGTTGTGCGATCGGCGCATCCGGTCAGTTTGACCAGCGCGTCCGGTCAGCGCGACTTCGGTTGTTTCAAGTTCCTAACGGCTATATTCGAAGGGGTACATCTATAAATACTCGTTGGCCAGCTCAAGGCTCTCCCTCTGAGACATTTGACATACTTGTGAGCACTTTGAGCTAAGCAACTCCCCTCCCACTCATCTCTCTTGCTTCTTTGCATATTCGAAGTGAGATTGAGTGATCCAAATGTATTTAAATTGTGAGATTACATCTAGTTGGCACTTGGTGGTTGATTTGCTGCGGAATTCTTGTTTCTCTTGGTGGTTGCCGCCACCTAGACGGTTTGGTGCAGCTTGGAGGCGTTGGCAAGAGTTGGTGATTGTTCTTGGCCACCTCCGGTGTTTGTGAGAGGTTTGTGCCTACCTCGGCAAAGTGCCAAAGGCAACGTTAGTGGATTGCTCGTGTCATTTGCAACCTTTTGCCATTTGGTATGTTCTTGTGGCGCCTTTTGAGAGGCTCGGTGTGTGAGACCGATTAGCCGCCGAACCACGTAGTGAAGAGGGACACAACGAGGACTAGCGTGCCGACAAGCACATGAACCTCGGGATAAATCTTGGTGTCATCATTCTTATTGTGATTGATCGATCCCAGTGGTTGTGTATTGTGGAATTCATCACTTGATCATATTGTTTGGTTGGCTCAATACTTCACCCCTCGGTGATACCCTTCGAACTCTCTTTTGTATTAATTTCTTAGTTACTTTGCTAGAGTAGCTCTTTTGTGTAGCTTGCTAGTTGTAGTTACCTTCTCGGTTTGACTTGTGCGGTTGAGTGCCATTATATTAGAATTGTGATTTGGATAGGTGGCTTGCAAACACCCCGTAGGCTAAGCAAAACTCGCATCTCGCTATTTGTTGTATTGATAAACTTGTTTGGCTTGTCTTTGTAGAAATTTTTAAAAGGCTATTCACCCCCTCTCTAGCCATCAAGACCTTTCAAGTGGTATCAGAGCCGTGGTCACCGTTTGTAAGGCTTAACAACCTCGGTGTAAGATGGCTCAAGTTGTGTTCAACCATGTAGGGGGCAAGCCTCCATTCTTTGATGGTGTCTTATCTTTTGATCATTGGAAAAGAAAGATGAAGCAATATCTTGGCTCTATCAATGAGAAGGTTTGGGAGGTGACACATCATGATTATGCTATCATTGATCCCGACAACCTCACCAACAATGACCGCATCAACAACCAATGCAACACTATGGCTCTCAACACTCTCTATAATGGGATTGATGCAAAGGTCTTTGAGCAAATTAAGGATCTTGAGATGGCAAGTGAAGTGTGGACAAGATTAGAGGAAACATATGAGGGCACTTCAACGGTAAAGAGTGTCAAGCTCTATATGCTCAAGGATAAGTTTGCAAGCTTCAAGATGAAGGATGATGAGTCTATACCGGAGATGTTCTATAGGCTACAAGTTATTATCAATGATCTCAAGAGCCTAGGAGAAAATGTTAAGGACAAGGACTTCTCACATAAGTTCTTGATGAACTTACCTAAGAAGTTTGCTATCTTGAGGAAGATGATCCAAAGAGAGGGTTTGGATAAGGTGACTCCAAACCAAGTGCTTAGAGATGTCATGACCGATGCTCAATATGATGATGATGAAGATGAAGATGAGAAGAAGGAGATCAAGGTCAAGCAAGAGAAGCCCACTGCATTCAAGGCTTCATCTTCTAAGGGCAAGAGCAAGGTGGAGAACGATGATGATGATCCATTTGATGATGAAACCATGGCCCTCCTTGTGCACAAGATGGGGAGGTTCATGAAGAAGGAAGGATATGGTGCAAGGAAGAGAAGGGACTTCATGAAGGCAAAGGAGGTGCTTTGCTACAATTACAATAGTCCCGATCATGTAGTGGCAAAGTGCCCCTATGAAGACAAAAGATATCATGACGGGGAGTATGTAGTGGCAAAGTGCCCCTATGAAGACAAAAGATATCATGACGGGGAGTTAAAGTTGAAGAAGAACAAGAAGAACAAGAAGGAGAAGAAAGAGAAGAAGAGCTTCACTATCAACAAGAAGAAGAAGGGTGGTGGTTATGTGGTCACTTGGGAGAGTGACAACTCCGATAGTGATGATGATGAAAGCTCTAGTGATGATGAGAGGTGTAACACCCCGGGTGTTATAGTGCTAATTAATCTGCCATGTCATCATAATGCATTGCAAAGCATCCATGTTAGGTTAACCTTGTTATGCATCAACTAAAACGAGTTTACTTATCTAGATTGGATGTGCTTCTCAGTGGTGTGATTTGAACCCAAAAACCCTAATTTCGAATGCCACCGCAAATACTTAGTCCATGCCCTGCGTAATTTGAGGTGTGTGACTGTGTTGCACACTAGTGTCAAGTGTAGGGTATGAGCTCAAGTACAACACTAAAATAAAGCTCTAAGTTTGAGTTTGAATTAGAGTCCAAAAACTTGTCACGAGTTTTTCCGATTTGAATTTAAATTCAAATCTGGGGAGAAATGTAAAAGAATTTCAAAAGCAAAATTGGTCAACCCGTTTCGATTTTCGTTTTTGTTTTTCTTTTTCAAATAATGAATAGTGCTACTATTTGTTTAATTTATTAAAAATTGTGTAGAGTTCCATAATTCATGAAAATTTTTGTGTAAGCTTCTCAATGTATAAACTATCTAGGAAAAATGTTAAATCATGAATTTGAATACTTTGTGCAGTAGAATTAATTGGTTCCAATAAAGATTAAATGCAACTTCCAGGAATTTTAATAATTAATTTATTAATCCAAAAATTATGAAATTTATTATGACACTGTTATAAATCATTCTTAATCCATAGAAAAAGTTTGAGCTTGTTTAGATATATGCCCTAATTATTTAAATAGTAAATAAATGTTAATTTGAGAACTTTAAGTGTTGTGTGCCCTTTTGTTTGAGTGATGTCCTTAGGTCACTACCTTGGATCTTTGGCACCTTAATTTCATGTTTGAGATCGTAGTAACTTGTTTAGGTTAAAAGCTGTATCGCTGAATCGTCGCTACTAGTTAGTAGGTTTTTTGTTTACGACTGTACCGTGAAGGGAAGTTGTACTCAAGTCGTACTCGTAGCATGTTATCATCAAGTTATGTACTCGTGTAGTTTCCACTTTCGAGGAAGTCGAAGTCGCCGAACAAGCTTCCGGAAAAGAGCGATCGTCGGTGGGTTCCGGACCAGACGTTGGAGTCCTCGAGTCTGAGTCGGTCGTCGTGTCAGAGCAAGGCAAGCCCCGGTGCATTTAAACCCTACCTTGAGTTTTACAAATGTTTTATTAATTTATATTATGGTTTACTACATTAAGTAATTAGGAGTTGAGTGATAACCTAATTGTTGCATTATCATCCTTGATTATTGCAATATCAACCTTGATACCTGTTTTACAGAAAATACGTAGTATGCTTCGCTATGCTTAAAAGTTAAGCTTTTAAATGCAATGTTTACATAGCCATGACAGCATATTTAATGAATAATGAAGTATGAGAATGAACTTGAAAGATCGGGCGGGTGGTTTGGCCACTGCTAACATGCATTGGGAAAGGAGTCTCAATGTAGTATTTCCGCCTTGTCGGTTAAGGTCTGTTCGTTGTAAGCCTGTTGTGTTCGAGACTTTGCAACTAGCCTCATGCCTTGGGTAAGCCCAAAATGTTGGTGATTCCATTACGAGAATGTCTAACCTCGCACTGGGAGTGGAGAGATGGCGGGAGTAGCGTGTACCCTCAGGGCTAGAATCGGGCCGAGTTTGAGGAGTACTGTACTCTCGGGTGGCGATGGACATGTTCTGGTTTTGGGAGATCTAAATGAGGGTTGATATATGCAGATTCGGTTCTACATATGTCGTGATGTTAGGGATCCCCAGCTGGGTATAATCGGTTCAAATCGTCGTTGCTCCTCGGTTATGGAGACTTGATCACCTGACTTACATCGTAGTTAAGAACTAGAATGAAAGAAAGAATAAGAAAGGATCTGATGATAATTACTTTGATCTAGATTAGGATCACCTAGATTTGGTTAATGAACCATCAATGGTAAAAGTAAAATGTTGAAGATAAGGACTTACCTTAGTAAGCTTTTCTGCAAAAGAAAATCTTGATTCTGGATTACCCGTACCTTGATTCCCTAAAGCTAGCATGCCCTTGGAGTCTTTGTCTTAGTCGGGTAAATCTTGTTGAGTACTCTCGTACTCAGGGTTTGTTGAACCCCTTGTTGTAGGTGCGGTTCATGAACAAGTCTGCTTCGAGACTTGTTGCATGACCGTCGTGGTTGAAGAAAGCGACGACGAGTAGACTGTGTGGCCTTTGGGCAAGGCATCTCGCTTATGTGATGTAATAAAGTTACTACCGATACTTCTCTACTACTGGTTTGTAATAAAGCTACATAAGGTTTGAAGTTTGAAAACTGGTTTGTAACTCTAAGTTATTGTAAGACTTTCGCTACTTTACTCTGTTGAATGTTTTGAATAAACTGTTGTAATATTGCAATACTCCTGTGATTGGATCCTGTTCGGAGGAAAGCAGGCCTTTTAAGTTATGGTGAACATAAGTATGGCTGTCAGAGGTCATTATGGCAATGACGGGTACTTGTGGGCCATCATAATTAGGAGGTTCTGTGACAGC
This sequence comes from Saccharum spontaneum, assembly GCA_022457205.1. Classification (NCBI taxonomy): domain Eukaryota; kingdom Viridiplantae; phylum Streptophyta; class Magnoliopsida; order Poales; family Poaceae; genus Saccharum; species Saccharum spontaneum. The sequence goes on from CM039603.1 coordinate 1,101,386, forward strand.
TGGTACCAGAGCATAATCACTCGAGTTATTGTAGTATTACTTTATAAAACTTCAAAATGATTTGGGTCAAACAAACTTAATATTGATATTTTGGTCCAAATTGCTTTTGCTTATCTAAATCTATTCTATAGTTTCCTTAGCTCATATTTGAAAGCTTCGTAGTGAAGTATCATGTATAGTGCCCTATGTTATAAAATATTGCATGTGTTACTTAATCTTTCTATAGATCGTAAGTACGATGCATGCATCATGTTTAATTAACCTACTTAAGTTACCTTCCCTTTTAAAGTAGTTTGGGTTAAGTAAGGTTCAATCCTATTTATGCTAACCTTTAGATCCCTCCCATCTGTTCTTATCGATCTAAATCTATCTTGCTTTAGGATGGCACGTGTGAAGACGACTCCTCGCAAGAAAATGGGTCTGCAAGGAGTGCCGCGTCATCAGTTGGCCACCAGAGGTGATGGAGCAAGCAGTAGCCGTAATCCGAACCCGGATTCGGAATCAGAGGTTGCAAGGCTTACATCAGAGGTAGAGCGACTGAAGCGCAACATGCGTTTTTGGAAGCAGTTCCAGAACGAGTCTCTGGAAAAGGAGACAGAAGCCAGGGCTCGTGTTCGAGAGTTGGAGCTATATGCGACACACCTAGAGCAGTAAAACACAATTCTGCATGAGGAGGTCCATAGGCTACATGATCTGATGAATTCCAATCATCAGCCCCAGGCAGTAGAAGATGATGTCGGTGCCGTGGTTGTTCCTAGTGGAGAGAACAATGAGGAAGAAGATCCGGAAGAAGATGAACCCATGATGGAAAGTGGGGATGATGCAAGTCATGTCACTGGTGCAAGTGCTCCAGAGGTTGAGGATGGAGTGATCGTGATCAGTGATGATGATGAGGAGTGAAGGGTCGACATGGATGGTTGTGTAACATAGTAGTCTTTCCTGCTTTCTAAGAACCTTAGTGGGTAGTTTCTTGCTTGCGAGCAAGTTTGTAATGAAATAATGTAAGATAAGTTTGTGTGTGTATACAAGTACTGTACTAACTGCTTTTTAATTAAATAAAGCGATGTAAATAAATATGGTTTGTGTACAACAGATGGACGGTACTGGAACTTCCCAAGAAGGGGATAATACTCCGAATCCCCCACCGTTTCCACCCACCCTGGCAGAAGCTATTGCGCACTGGTTAATGCCACTACCTTGTTGGCTCAGAATCAGAATCAGAATGGAAACCAAGGTCATCGAGGTCGTAACAATGGAGGAGAAACCACTTATGTGGATTTCACCGATACCCGTCCACCGGTGTTTTCAAAGGCAGATGAGCTGCTAGAGGCGGATGACTGGCTCCGTACCATGGAGTAGAAGTTTGAACTTTTACAGTGCACGGAGCACCAGAAACCCGTGTTTGCAGCACAACAACTGTAACAGAACCGCCCAATTATACGAGATTAAGTAAGAAAATCATCCAACAGACGGACAATTTACCAAACTTAAGCCCGTATAACCCGGTAGTCCGTGAAATCTCGACGGATTTCAAACCATTTCACATCACGACCAAGATCGTAATAAGTTTAGCGATTACCTTCATAAGTTACATAGTAGTTCGCGGCACAAAATACATCGGAGTTTAAACATAGTTATTACAAACCAGTTTCGAATAAAGTAGCGGAAGCATTAGTTCAAAGCGCACACACACGCACAACTTTCCAAAATAAAGTGCCAGCTCGCGATCATCTCCCACAAAAGCATCAGGCGAGGAGTAGTGAGTGACCATTGCCCATGGTCCTAGGCTTCGCCCATCGCAGGGTAGAGACAGTTGATACAATAACCATAGTACATCTGTCCATCTGCAACAAGTGGGAACAAAGCCCTGAGTACGAGAAGGTACTCAGCTAGACTTACCCGATAGAACCAAAACAAAATGACTCCAAGGATCATGATAGGTTTTTGGTGGGGTAGCTGACTCATTGCAAGAAAAGCATTTTTAGCTTATCAAATTATTTACAAAAGCATGTCATATTTTAATTCTTTATTCTCCTGTCAACTATGTTTGCACTTATGCTAAAGTAACCATGTAATTAAGCAAGCAAGGATTACCATTGATAATTAACAATAGTTACCATGTCATTTCCTCATAACTATCCAAGTGTTTCATCAATATTACTACGATGAAGTAACTCAAGTCAAGTGTTCACTATCCAGTGAACGATGGCGATTCGAATCGATTATTGACCAGCTGGTAATTTATTCCTCACACAAACCTCACTCACCCGCTAAAGTGAGGTATTGGTCACCGAGTCAACCATTCAGGTAAAGTCGCGAGCTTGCCAGGAACCACATGTACCCGGGGGCCGCCCGACTGCTCTTTGGCCTTATCATCGTGCCCCCGTTTCCTGCCACTACTGCTCCGGTACAGTGCGTTGCGGGCAATCCACTCGGCCCGAATAATCTCCCGGCTTCGCGGTCGAAAGGTACTTTATTCGGCCAGCTAAATGTGAGGCATGCGTTCAACATGACCCGAGGCCCGACATCGGACGGTCCTTAACCGACACAGACTGAAGACACTACAGTCCAGAACCCTGCAAGCTTCCGCCCGGTCTCAAATTCATTTCCACACTTAGTTATTCTCACATGACATTCTTTCACATAAACCAGGTAATCCCCTATAGCTCGCGGATGACAGGCAATCACCCGACTTCTACCGGTCTAAGCAAGCTAAGCAGTTATTGACCGTAGACACCAGGGTGACAAGGATCGGGTAAATCAAGGTGGAACAAGGTATAATGCAGCAACGTTTGCAAACAACTCCTAAACTTAATGCATCAGATTAAGTAAAATTAATAAATAATTATTTGCAAACCGGGGGAGAAATGCTCCGGGGCTTGCCTCGCTCGAAGGTACTGGGACGATGGTCAGGGCACTCCGGAAGCTCTTCACCGGACTCCTCTTCTGCTTCTGCTGGCTCCGGCTCCGTCACCTCGGGCTGTTCCTCTGAGTCCTCGGGAACAACTGTCGGAACCACTTCCTGTGATCCTGTTTGATGCAGAAATATGAGTGCAACATGCATAGATGCATTGCAGAGGTGACATGAGATGATGATGATGCGGAATGCATGCGATGTAATGAATATGTCACGTTATCGGAGTATGAGGAACTTATGATTCTTCTACAAGGTAGTCTACGTCATCCAAGAACATGTACTCGGAAACTACCACCACTATTTTCTACCATGCGAGAGTACTTGACAATCAAGATGCTTCAAAGATACACCAAAGTATATTTTTCTAACTAGCTTTGCATCAAGAATAAATAGAAACCCTAATTAGTCCTATGGTTGAACAGCAACACATATTTTAGTAGCTCAGAAAAATCTTATAAAATTACAGTGGATTACTAATATCAAGGATAGCTTGACACAAAAATTTTACTGCATTTGGATAACTAGAACTGCCTATACAAAAATAACAAACTAAGGCCTAAAATGGATATTTAAAATACTTTACATTATGAAAAGTATCAAACAACAGATTTAGGAATTTTCCTACTATCTATTCCCTAAACAAACACTATAGAAAAATTATCACTTGCATGTTTTATTCAAATTTATTTAAATAACAAAAATAACAAATATTAGTAATAGAAAGCATTTGAACTACACCTACATATTTTTAAACAGAACACCCAAGATATAAAATTTCCCTAGAAAGTACATGACACAAAAAGATTAATAAATTTGGAATCATATTTTTCTGACTTTTCTAGGATTTATTAAGCATTTAACAAGAAAATAGCCATTTCACTAGTTAATTAAAAACTCTACAGAAAAGTATCTCAAATTTGACATGCAATAATTTTATATCATAGATCTGGTCCCAAAGAGTCCATAGAAATTTATTTCACCATTTTTGGAGCTAAAATGAGCAAGTTATGAATTTTCTAAAGTATTTATACATTTTCTGAAAATCAATTTCAAAAACCCTTTTTAAACTCCAGCCGCTGGACTGCTAGGTGCACCCGGCGACCTACACACGCGCGCGCAAAGAGAGACAGACAGGCGGGCCCACGGGTCAACGGGGCCCCACGCGTCAGCCGCTCCGAGCCAAGGGAGGGCGCTGACCGCGCGGATCCCGACGACGGCGAGGTCGCCGGCGACGAGGTCACCACCGTCGTGATCACCAAGACGAGGCGGTCTCGTTGAGACAAACGGCATGACCGGAGGGGCTCGAAATCGAGCTTGCCCACGGCCATGGCGGCTCGGCGGCGCTGCTCACCGGAGGGAGCGTCTCTCCGGCCACGGGGCGGCACGGAAGACGGTGTCCGAGCATCGGGAGGATGAGGCGAACGGAGTGCTTGCTCGAGTGAGGGAAAAGAAGGGGCGGAGGGGAGGTTTCCACGGAGCGGAGAACCACGGTGAGCTCGGTCGGAACTCCGGCGAGCAATTGGTGTGGCTGTGGGGCTTACCGCGGGGGATTGAGGTGAGCACGGGTTGCGCCAGAGAGAGAGGAAGCTCGGGGCGAGATGGAGCGGCCTGCGGTGAACGGAGTTCGTCGGAACGCGCGCGTCCGGTGAGCGCGTGCGGTGGCGGAGGCGGAGCGCTGCAGCCGCGCGTGGTGAAGGAGCAAGGAGGCTGAGCGGAGGGAGGAAGGGCGAGGCGCTGCGGGGGGGGGGGGGTTAAAGAGCGAGCGTGCGCGCTGGTGGGGGCGACCGAGCGCCACCCGGCCGGTGCTGCCGGCATGCGGCCGCCACGCGGCGAGCACGCCCTGCCGGGGCGCCAGCGCGCGTGGGCGCCGGCGGGAAGGAGGAAGAAGGGGGCCGGCTGGGCCAGGCCGAGGCGGGGCGACGCACGCGCGAGCGCGGGAGCGGCGCGGGCCGGATCTGGCCGTGGGCCGAACCGGAGGCGGCAGCCTGCTAAGGGAAAAAATCGGATTTTTGATTTTCCAATTTCAAATTTAAATGCATTTCAAACTTCAAGCCACATTTTGAACAAGAAGAAGACATTTTATGGAATTGGCCCAAAAATAAAAGTTGCTCAAAATTAAATTCTCTACAACTTTGATTAAGGGGCCAACTGAAAATTCTTGATAGATTTTGAATGGCAGAATAAAAGCTAAAATAGAGGATAATTTTGAATATTTTTCATAATTATTTTTGAACAAGTTTTGACAAAATTTGTGTCATCTAGTTGCTCCAAAATTTTGAACTAGAGTTACAAGTGATGTAAAAATTATAGTTGCAAGATTTTTGGTGCAATGTGATTATCATATTGATATAATTCATCACATAGTTATTTTCAAGCTTTTGTTTAATTCAAATTATAAATTATCACACATGATCATGATGTTATGAATGTGGTGCAATATGATTGCTATGCAAAAATGCATTGCGTAAGACCGGAGTGTTACAGCCTTCCCCCCTTATAAAAATCTCGTCCCGAGATTTGGGTTACGAACCATTTATTATAAAAATCTTCGTATGCATTCTTTAAATATTCCCCCGTTTCCCAAGAAGCATCCCCTTCATCGTGATGACTCCATTGTATCTTATATGTTTTCACCACACTGTTTCGAGTAGCCCTTTCCTTGGTATCCAATACTCGAACTGGCTGCTCACGATACACCAGATCTGACTTAAGTTTTATGCCTCGAGGTTCAATCCTTTCCTCTGGAACGCGCAAACACTTCTTGAGATGTGATACATGAAAAACTGGGAATATAGCACCCATTGACTCTGGTAACTCCAATTTGTAAGCCACAGGACCCTTTCGTTCCAGGATTTTGTAAGGTCCCACAAATCTGGCGGCCAGCTTTCTGCGCACACCAAACCTTTTCTTTTTCATTGGCGTAACTTTTAGATAGACATAGTCACCAACTTCGAACACAAGCGGTCTCCTTCTTTTATCTGCATAGCTTTTCTGACGTGACTGAGCTGCTCTCATATTCTGCTGGATGATATGAACTTTCTTTTTGGCTTCCTCTACGAAGTCAATACCATAATACCTTCTTTCTCCTGGCTCAATCCAGTTTAACGGTGTTCTACACTTTCGGCCATACAGAGCCTCAAAAGGTGCCATCTTGATACTCTCTTGATAGCTGTTATTGTATGAGAACTTTGCTAATGGTAACCATGACTCCCATGAACCTCTGGAAGACAACACACAAGCTCTTAACATATCTTCTAGAACAGCATTAACTCTTTCAGTCTGGCCATCTGTTTGAGGATGATAAGCAGTGCTACGAATCAGACTAGTCCCCAAACCTTTGTGCAAATGCTCCCAAAAGTGAGCAGTGAACTGTGACCCTCTGTCAGACACTATAGTCTTTGGTATGACATGCAATCTCACAATCTCTGCAATATACTTCTCAGCATATTGAGGTGGTCTATATTCCGTTTTGACAGGCAAAAAGTGGGCTGTCTTAGTAAGACGATCCACAATTACCCAAATAGAATCGTGACCCTTTTGAGTAGTGGGTAGACCCGTGATAAAATCCATACTTATATCGTCCCACTTCCAACTCGGTACCGACAAAGGTTGTAACATTCCTGCAGGCTTCATGTGAATTGCTTTCACTCTACAACATGTGTCACATCTGGCTACATACGCTGCAATTTCCTTCTTCATCTTGGTCCACCAATAACGAGGTCTTAGTTCTTGATACATTTTACTGCTGCCAGGATGAATAGACAACTTAGAGAGATGAGCTTCATCCATAATTTTATTCTTAAGCTCTCTATCCTTTGGAACAACAAGACGGTTGTCGAACCACAACACATCCTGCTCATCCACCCTGAAGTGTTTCGAGGGTTCTTCTTGAATCTTCTTTTTGATGTGGAATATCCCTTTGTTTGCTTTCTGACCTTCTATAATCTTACTCTCTAAGGAACAACTGACCTGAATACTATGTAGCATGGCAGGGTGCATTAGATCGAAACCATCTTCCAGCAAGGGTTGCATATTCAGACAATGCGACTTTCTGCTTAAAGCATCAGCTACCACATTGGCTTTTCCAGGGTGATATTGTACATTCAAGTTGTAGTCTTTGATTAGCTCTAACCATCTTCGTTGTCTCATGTTCAATTCTGGTTGGGTGAAAATGTACTTGAGACTCTTATGATCGGTGAAAATGTTGCACACATTACCCAGTAAATAGTGTCTCCAAATCTTTAAGGCATGCACTACAGCGGCAAGCTCAAGATCATGTGTCGGATAATTGATTTCATGTTTTCTCAACTGCCGGGAGGCATAAGCAATGACTCTTCCTTCTTGCATTAGCACACACCCTAATCCTGTTTTTGATGCGTCACAGAACACATCAAAAGGTTTCTCGATGTCGGGCTGTGCAAGAACTGGAGCAGTGGTCAACAGTTTCCGCAAGGTATGGAAAGCTGTCTCACACTCCTCTGTCCACACAAACTTGTAATCTTTCTGTAACAGACTTGTCATTGGCTTGGCAATCTTCGAGAAGTCTGGGATAAAACGGCGATAGTAACCAGCTAACCCTAGGAAACTCCTGACTTCTGACACTGTGGTTGGAGTCTTCCAATCCATAACCTCTTGCACTTTACTCGGATCTACAGAAACTCCATTCTCAGATAGAATATGACCGAGGAAAGGAACTTTCTTCAACCAAAATTCACATTTGCTGAACTTAGCATATAACTTATGATCTCTCAGCCTGGTCAAGACAATTCTCAGATGCTCTTCATGATCTTTCTCATTTTCAGAGTATACTAGAATGTCATCAATGAAGACAACTACAAACTTGTCCAACTCTGGCATGAAAACCGTATTCATCAGATACATAAAATATGCAGGAGCATTTGTTAGTCCAAATGACATAACAAGATACTCGTACAACCCGTATCTGGTAGAAAAGGCGGTTTTCGGAACATCTTGTGGTCTAATCTTTATCTGATGATACCCAGACCTTAAGTCTATCTTGGAGAACACTCTAGCCTTAGCTAACTGATCAAACAGAACGTCGATATGAGGCAAGGGGTATTTATTCTTCATGGTTACAGCATTAAGAGGTCGATAATCCACACACATCCTGAGAGTACCCTCTTTCTTTTTCTTTACGAACAAGGCAGGACATCCCCATTCAGACTTACTTGGGCGAATAAACCCCTTCTTTAATAACTCTTCCAACTGTTTCTTCAACTCAGCTAACTCATCCGGAGGCATCCGATAAGGTCTCCTCGAAATCGGAGCTGTCCCGGGGATCAACTCGATTCTAAACTCAACATCTCTATCTGGAGGAAGGCCAGGCAACTCGTCTGGAAACACATTCGGGAACTCACATACTACTGGGATCCGATGGATAGGAGCAACTTCCATGGCACAGGTCACACTCACAAGATCTGTTCTTTTAGGCAATGGTACCTGGAAAGTACCCTCTGCCTGGGGATCTTTAAGGGTAAGCATCCGACTGCTTGTATCTATGACTGCTTCCCAGTCTTTCATCCAGTTCATTCCTATTATTATATCCAAAACTAGCCCAGGCATAACTACCAGGTTCACTCGAAACTTCCGACTACCTAACTCAAGGGTTGCCCCTCTAACCATCTTATTGGTTAACACATCAGCTCCTGCTGAACTTATGCGATAACCATAACTCAATTCTGTGCATAGTTGTTCATGCTTCCGTGCAAATGCTTGACTCATAAAAGAATGCGAGGATCCAGAATCAAAAAGAACAACTGCAGGGTGATGGTTCACAAGAAACTTACCAGCAGTTACAGGCTCTCCCTCAAGAACTTCATCAATGGTGGTGTGGTGCACACGAGCATTGTAAGTCTGTTGCTTCTTTTTAGGCGGATAAGGGCAGAACTTTGAAAAGTGGCCTAGCTAACCACAGTTGTAACAGGGCCCTTTCACTATACCAGCAGACCCTATAGCTCCTTTGGAGTTACTCTGTTCTGCAGCTGCGTTGGTCTTTGTTGGCGGTACTGCCATCTTGTACGGTTTCTGTGGCCCCTTGTAATTTTGGGTTTTATGCTGCGGCGGCCTAAACCTTGCACCAGGAGCGGACGGACGATAAGATGAACGATTTGCAGTGACAACTCTAGACTGGGATGGTCCTGACTCAAACACTCTCTTGCGATTCTTGGACGCGGTGTAGGCGTTATTGTTCTTTTCTTGCTTCAAACAATCACTGATAAAGTCGTTGAATCGGTTGCGGGTATTGGTACCCACATGCTTCATCATTTTCGGACTTAACCCTCTCTTGAAGCTGGCAATCTTCTTTGCATCTGTGTCAACCATGTCTGGAGCATAGCGGCACAAGTTATTAAAGGCATGCAGATACTGGGTCACCGTCTTGGTACCCTGATTCAAGGCTAAGAACTCTCCAAGCTTCATCTCAACCAACCCTGGGGGAATATAAACTCCCTTAAAAGCTTCAGTGAAATCCCTCCAAGTAATCTGGGCATTGGGAGGAAAAGTGGTGCGGTGATGCTTCCACCACATTCCTGCTGGTCCTTGTAACTGATGTGCAGCATACTCTATTTTCAGAACTTCTGTCAGCCTTAACACACGAAACTTATCTTCCATAGTGTTGATCCATTCTTCGGCATCGAGTGGCTCGGCTGCTTCCTTGAAAATAGGTGGCCTAGTATCCATGAAATCCTTGAAACTGCTGTACTGGTTCACTCCATGGCCACCACCTTGGTTATTTCCTCTTTGAACATTTTCAGTGATGGTACGCAGAAAGTCTTCCATATTCCTCTGTGACTGTTCAGTATTGCGTTGACTCCCAAGAAACTGTGTGAAGAACATCTCTGCAGTGAGCGGCGGAGGAGGGGGCAAATGTGGTTCTGGACGTGGTTCCTGGTGGTTGATGTTGTTGGCACCACTTCCACCAGCTCCTACACCATTGCCACCAGTCTCAGCAGCTTCATACGTAGCACGACGAGTATTGGCCATCTGCATATTTCAGCAACAAGCAATCAATTGAGTGAAGTTGTAGAATTGTGTGCGAATGAACAATCATGCCATACTGAATTCATTGGAGAGAACAAGTCATACAAGAAAACAGAGGCGCAATAATTTCATTCCAATTAAACAACAGCACCAATTAAGTTACTTTAGATGCAACATCGCGTTCCATACAACCACATTGCCAGCATACACCCAATGGACTTTTATGCGTTCGGATATCGCATACATAACCAAACTCCAAAGATCGTCAGTCTCAAGGTCGAACAGGATACAACATGATACATGGAAACCAAAAGAAGGCCATCGCGTCAAGCCTAGCTACTAACGCAGGACACTATCCTACTCCTCAGGGCCGTCGTCGATGTCGGAGGCGTCGCCATCGCTACCCTCAGCAGCAGCGTCGTCGTCGATGTCCATCTGAGCGGCGTTCGGAGGAGCATACGGGCCCATCCCGTTGTAGAGGGCATGGAACTCTTCATGCAAGTTGGCATTGTACTCTTCTAACTCCTCGACCCTCTGCCTCAGAAGGTCCCTCTCATTCCAGGCTTCATTCCTTTCTTGTACTAGCTGTTCCATCAGGCGGTCTGTATTTCTGTTGGCCTGAGTCAACCTCTGTACCTGCTGCATGGAACTCTCGCCTCTCTCGAGAGCTCGGTCCCGCTGCAAGCTCATGTCAGCCAACTGCTCCTGCAAGCTAGCTATGGCACGTGCTTGCTTCGTCTTCTGTTTTCTTGCTTCAAGCCGATCATCACCGCGTAGGCCAGTCAAGGTCCAATAGGTATTCTCCAGACCTTGATATGCTCTGATGGCTGCATACATGGCACTCATGGTGTGGTTGTCACTAGCCCGTCCTTCACTGGGGCCTCTAACTAGGGCACTTCCTTGCGGCTGTACCCAAATGGCATCGCGAGGATCATCTCTCGGGAAAGTACCGGCCAAAGCTGCTGCCAACTCATTGGGAAATCTGCTCATGATGTCTCAGATGACGCGAAAAGCTGCGCCCTCTGCACCCTCGACTGGAGTACGTCCTTCGAACTCCAAATGCCAACCATCCCATTCTGGCGCATCACCAAGAGCAGGGACGGTGATCTCTACAACAGCAAGCCCATCTTCAGCTAACTGGCTCTCGCTCCAAGAGTAAACTGGCTCTTGTCCCTCCGGGTACCCCACATCATGGAGCACTCTCCAAAGCAAGGTGGGCATGCCAAACTCGCTTAGAAAAGTGTCCGTGTTGCGGTGCTCCCGCGGGGCTAGCTGACGACGGGGTGCTCTTCCGCCAGTGGACTTACGGGCAGTCTGCTTCGTGCGGGCCATCTGTAGCACAAGTTTTAATTACCCGGTGAGAACATATTTTAGTTGAGGTCACTTTTATCAAAATGGGATAATCCTTTTATAAGGGGAGGAATGCATGTCATGAATGGAATGCACAGACAATATGATGCATGCACGAGTCTTACGTTCTCACAAACTTATGAAATAAAAACATCTAACGGTGAATTCGGTGGCATACAAACGATCTCTCATATACGTAACTAATTCGGTCTACACGATACGCTGTTATGTACCTGCAGAAAATTCATTTCAGCCCATTCCCCATGAATGCATGAAAGCAGTAAATCTACCTACACGCTTTACACGAATCCCCAGTTGCGTGTACAACGGTAGTAACTACCCAAACACATCGTCCTATTGACGGCATCGCCTCAACGGACGGAACACCCACACATGCGACACTTTCATAAAAACATGTGTAAAACATGTAATTAACCAAGTATCATATAAGCACTCTCCCTAGATCGGCGGTGTATCCGATCATGCTCTCACAGCTCACACTTACCGAAGCGTAGAGGTAACTGATCCATACATTACCACTCAATTAAGTGGCACTCATACAATAGCACGCCGTATGAGCAACGAAAAAGAAATATGGTGCATAACCCCAAGTTAGTACTTAAATAGCCACCTAGAGTCCTTAACTGGGCATACAGGATATGACCACTGGCACACTTTTAGTTTTAAAATCACACTTTTTAAACAGAGTTTTGGTTTAAATACACTTATGAACAGTAATTACGCTAAACCATGCTCCGATGCCAGCTGTAACAGAACCACCCAATTATACGAGATTAAGTAAGAAAATCATCCAACAGACGGACAATTTACCAAACTTAAGCCCGTATAACCCGGTAGTCCGTGAAATCTCGACGGATTTCAAACCATTTCACATCACAGCCAAGATCGTAATAAGTTTAGCGATTACCTTCATAAGTTACATAGTAGTTCGCGGCACAAAATACATCGGAGTTTAAACATAGTTATTACAAACCAGTTTCGAATAAAGTAGCGGAAGCATTAGTTCAAAGCGCACACACACGCACAACTTTCCAAAATAAAGTGCCAGCTCGCGATCATCTCCACAAAAGCATCAGGCGAGGAGTAGTGAGTGACCATTGCCCATGGTCCTAGGCTTCGCCCATCGCAGGGTAGAGACAGTTGATACAATAACCATAGTACATCTGTCCATCTGCAACAAGTGGGAACAAAGCCCTGAGTACGAGAAGGTACTCAGCTAGACTTACCCGACAGAACCAAAACAAAATGACTCCAAGGATCATGATAGGCTTTTTGGTGGGGTAGCTGACTCATTGCAAGAAAAGCATTTTTAGCTTATCAAATTATTTACAAAAGCATGTCATATTTTAATTCTTTATTCTCCTATCAACTATGTTTGCACTTATGCTAAAGTAACCATGTAATTAAGCAAGCAAGGATTACCATTGATAATTAACAATAGTTACCATGTCATTTCCTCATAACTATCCAAGTGTTTCATCAATATTACTACGATGAAGTAACTCAAGTCAAGTGTTCACTATCCAGTGAACGATGGCGATTCGAATCGATTATTGACCAGCTGGTAATTTATTCCTCACACAAACCTCACTCACCCGCTAAAGTGAGGTATTGGTCACCGAGTCAACCATTCAGGTAAAGTCGCGAGCTTGCTAGGAACCACATGTACCCGGGGGCCGCCCGACTGCTCTTTGGCCTTATCATCGTGCCCCCGTTTCCTGCCACTACTGCTCCGGTACAGTGCGTTGCGGGCAATCCACTCGGCCCGAATAATCTCCCGGCTTCGCGGTCGAAAGGTACTTTATTCGGCCAGCTAAATGTGAGGCATGCGTTCAACATGACCCGAGGCCCGACATCGGACGGTCCTTAACCGACACAGACGGAAGACACTACAGTCCAGAACCCTGCAAGCTTCCGCCCGGTCTCAAATTCATTTCCACACTTAGTTATTCTCACATGACATTCTTTCACATAAACCAGGTAATCCCCTATAGCTCGCGGATGACAGGCAATCACCCGACTTCTACCGGTCTAAGCAAGCTAAGCAGTTATTGACCGTAGACACCAGGGTGACAAGGATCGGGTAAATCAAGGTGGAACAAGGTATAATGCAGCAACGTTTGCAAACAACTCCTAAACTTAATGCATCAGATTAAGTAAAATTAATAAATAATTATTTGCAAACCGGGGGAGAAATGCTCCGGGGCTTGCCTCGCTCGAAGGTACTGGGACGATGGTCAGGGCACTACGGAAGCTCTTCACCGGACTCCTCTTCTGCTTCTGCTGGCTCCGGCTCCGTCACCTCGGGCTGTTCCTCTGAGTCCTCGGGAACAACTATCGGAACCACTTCCTGCGATCCTGTATGATGCAGAAATATGAGTGCAACATGCATAGATGCATTGCAGAGGTGACATGAGATGATGATGATGCGTAATGCATGCGATGTAATGAATATGTCACGTTATCGTGAGGAACTTATGATTCTTCTACAAGGTAGTCTACGTCATCCAAGAACATGTACTCGGAAACTACCACCACTATTTTCTACCATGCGAGAGTACTTGACAATCAAGATGCTTCAAAGATACACCAAAGTATATTTTTCTAACTAGCTTTGCATCAAGAATAAATAGAAACCCTAATTAGTCCTATGGTTGAACAGCAACACATATTTTAGTAGCTCAGAAAAATCTTATAAAATTACAGTGGATTACTAATATCAAGGATAGCTTGACACAAAAATTTTACTGCATTTGGATAACTAGAACTGCCTATACAAAAATAACAAACTAAGGCCTAAAATGGATATTTAAAATACTTTACATTATGAAAAGTACCAAACAACAGATTTAGGAATTTTCCTACTATCTATTCCCTAAACAAACACTATAGAAAAATTATCACTTGCATGTTTTATTCAAATTTATTTAAATAACAAAAATAACAAATATTAGTAATAGAAAGCATTTGAACTACACCTACATATTTTTAAACAGAACACCCAAGATATAAAATTTCCCTAGAAAGTACATGACACAAAAAGATTAATAAATTTGGAATCATATTTTTCTGACTTTTCTAGGATTTATTAAGCATTTAACAAGAAAATAGCCATTTCACTAGTTAATTAAAAACTCTACAGAAAAGTATCTCAAATTTGACATGCAATAATTTTATATCATAGATCTGGTCCCAAAGAGTCCATAGAAATTTATTTCACCATTTTTGGAGCTAAAATGAGCAAGTTATGAATTTTCTAAAGTATTTATACATTTTCTGAAAATCAATTTCAAAAACCCTTTTTAAACTCCAGCCGCTGGACTGCTAGGTGCACCCGGCGACCTACACACGCGCGCGCAAAGAGAGACAGACAGGCGGGCCCGCGGGTCAACGGGGCCCCACGCGTCAGCCGCTCCGAGCCAAGGGAGGGCGCTGACCACGCGGATCCCGACGACGGTGAGGTCGCCGGCGACGAGGTCACCACCGTCGTGATCACCAAGACGAGGCGGTCTCGTTGAGACAAACGGCATGACCGGAGGGGCTCGAAATTGAGCTTGCCCACGGCCATGGCGGCTCGGCGGCGCTGCTCACCGGCGGGAGCGTCTCTCCGGCCACGGGGCGGCACGGAAGACGGTGTCCGAGCATCGGGAGGATGAGGCGAACGGAGTGCTTGCTCGAGTGAGGGAAAAGAAGGGGCGGAGGGGAGGTTTCCACGGAGCGGAGAACCACGGTGAGCTCGGCCGGAACTCCGGCGAGCAATTGGTGTGGCTGTGGGGCTTACCGCGGGGGATTGAGGTGAGCACGGGTTGCGCCAGAGAGAGAGGAAGCTCGGGGCGAGATGGAGCGGCCTGCGGTGAACGGAGTTCGTCGGAACGCGCGCGTCCGGCGAGCGCGTGCGGTGGCTGAGGCGGAGCGCTGCAGCCGCGCGTGGTGAAGGAGCAAGGAGGCTGAGCGGAGGGAGGAAGGGCGAGGCGCTGCGGGGGGGGGGGGGTTAAAGAGCGAGCGTGCGCGCTGGTGGGGGCGACCGAGCGCCACCCGGCCGGTGCTGCCGGCATGCGGCCGCCACGCGGCGAGCACGCCCTGCCGGGGCGCCAGCGCGCGTGGGCGCGGGCGGGAAGGAGGAAGAAGGGGGCCGGCTGGGCCAGGCCGAGGCGGGGCGACGCGCGCGCGAGCGCGGGAGCGGCGCGGGCCGGATCTGGCCGTGGGCCGAACCGGAGGCGGCGGCCTGCTAAGGGAAAAAATCGGATTTTTGATTTTCCAATTTCAAATTTAAATGCATTTCAAACTTCAAACCATATTTTGAACAAGAAGAAGACATTTTATGGAATTGGCCCAAAAATAAAAGTTGCTCAAAATTAAATTCTCTACAACTTTGATTAAGGGGCCAACTGAAAATTCTTGATAGATTTTGAATGGCAGAATAAAAGCTAAAATAGAGGATAATTTTGAATATTTTTCATAATTATTTTTGAACAAGTTTTGACAAAATTTGTGTCATCTAGTTGCTCCAAAATTTTGAACTAGAGTTGCAAGATTTTTTCCTAAAAATTATAGTTGCAAGATCATTTCCTAAAAATTATAGTTGCAAGATTTTTGGTGCAATGTGATTATCATATTGATATAATTCATCACATAGTTATTTTCAAGCTTTTGTTTAATTCAAATTATAAATTATCACACATGATCATGATGTTATGAATGTGGTGCAATATGATTGCTATGCAAAAATGCATTGCGTAACACCGGAGTGTTACAACAACTTAGAGGTGCCGCAGGGGCGTGGTGGGCGAATCTGGTCGTCGCACGGCCTGCTAGCCACCATGTCACATGGCAAGAGTTTCGCGATGCCTTCAGAGTACACTATATCCCAGATGGTGTCATGGCCATGAAGTTAGAAGAGTTTCTCTCGCTGAAGCAAGGGAACCAGACAATTCTACAGTATGTGGACAAATTCAATCATCTGTCCCAGTATGCAGCTGAATATATGAACACCGGTGCGAAAAAGAAGAGTTGTTTCATGAGAGGTATGAGTACCAGAATCCAGGAAGTATTGGTCACCTGCTATAATGCCACGTACCATGAGATAGTCAATGTGGCTATTGCGTCAGAAGAGAAGTCCCGACTACACAAAGAGTCGAAGAAAAAAAAGCCAGTGTTTTCTAGCCCGTCTGGCAGCATT
This sequence comes from Saccharum spontaneum, assembly GCA_022457205.1. NCBI lineage: Eukaryota > Viridiplantae > Streptophyta > Magnoliopsida > Poales > Poaceae > Saccharum > Saccharum spontaneum. Next base: position 1,117,852 of record CM039603.1, read on the forward strand.
AAGAAGCGCCAGAAGTTTGTTTACCACCCTTAGAACCATTTCCGCCCAACTTATCATCCACCGCAATACCCAGCTCAGTCGCAGACATTTTTCCGTCCTGCCGTAATCCCGCAATATCCACAGCAGCCGAATGCCCCTGGTGTCCGAAACCAGACTCCAGTAACCCATAACTTTCCCTGCTACAATTGTGGAAAGCCAGGCCACTTTTCCAAGGACAGCCCGTATCCAAGGCAGTACAATCCCAATTATCCCAGAGCTCCCGTACCACAACAGCAACAACCTCAGAGCAAGAATAACAATCTGAATGTGCAGAAGGGTAAGAGTGAGAAGAACAAGACCTGACATGTGTTCTTGTTGACATCGTTTTTTAGCACGTGTCAAGATGGTCAGGAAGGGCTAATCAGCAGAGGAAAGATTATTGTGTAGATTGATAGCAGATGAAAATGAACTTGCTTATGAGTGGTGGTGGCGTATGGATTCAAATTGAAGTGTTGCCGATAAGGTTAAGGGTTGCCGATGAAGGAGGGTTTAAAGCTTGCTGCCGATGAAACAGGGAATGGTGCAGGTGAGAGAAGACTGTTGATATTTGGTAACACAATTAGGAAATGATCCGCAAGCGCACGGATATCGGTGAGCACTTCACCCGAGATGTTATCCAGAGTATCGTATTTATTTTTTTACCACTAGGAGAAAGCGTGCATCTGACTAACCAAATCTATTACTACTAACCTTTAGGCTACAACCACTATGATTTGATGTGAGCGATGCATAGAGAAGACTGCAACTGCACTCTCATTCTAACCTTGGTAAGGATGATCTACTGCTCTATTGGGGAGGCTCACGGAATCTAGACACCTCAAAGGATGTTCGACCCACACCTATAAACCCTATCGATCCTGCTAACGGGATATGGAATACAAAGGTAGCTACGGAAATGTCAGGTTCCTCGCTACTACCACGGTCCGGCTAGACAGGGGATATCTATGAGTATCCTAGCCCAAACATCTCGTTTACGCTAGAGATGATTACTCTAAACTCTACGCGAAGAGATTAAAGTAAACTCATAAACCAAAGAACAATAAAACAAAGAACTTACTAGAATTTAGAAGTCGAAATACTGAAGAATCCTAGGAGCAAGCCTCGGGTTAGGAGAATTTGATCCTGTAGGTACAACCTCGAAGTAGTCACCGACAGGCCGGGCTTCCTTCGATCTGTACCTCCACTCTATCTCTATCAATCTAGAAGAACTAAGTCTAATCTCACATTGGATGCTAAGCCCTAATGAGGTGGGAACCCTAAGGGAACCTTTCTCTCTGAATCCTCTCTGGAAAATATGAAAATAATGGACTTGGATTCTCCTCTCCAGGGGCCAAGGGTCCTGCTTATATAGTCCCTTCAAGTGAACCTAGGCCGTCGGATCAAACCGACATTAATCGCACGGTTTTCCTTGATCCTTTAGGTCGGTGGGGCATAATCCGCGAGACTCATCCTGATTGGTTGTAGACCTAGGGCGGGCGCCCTAGGGTCTAGGGCGGGCGCCCTGATCCCGGGCCCGTTCGGCCTCCCGTTCGATCCCGTGGCTTTTGGAGTCTTCTAGATGATAGAAAATCGGTGAACACGTTAATATCTCTATGTAATTCCGACGTGTGGGCCTTTCCTTTGTATTTCCTGATAACCCCCTGCAGAAATAGATAAACAACAAAACTCATGGAATTCTGTCAGATCAAACCCTAATTCTAGGTGTTGCTTGCATATAGGTCCTTTTCCTTATTTATTGGATAATTAAAATTGATACTTAAGAACCGTCAACAAAGACTTGAAGACTGCTACCGATGAAACAGGGCGTGTGCCGATGGAAGAAACTTGAAGGCTGCTGCCGATGGAACAGGGATTGTGCTGATGAAAAGAAGGTCAATGAAAATACCATCGTAACTGAGGCAGATTATGGAATAAGATAGGAGTTAATTTCCTTGTATACGTTTATTAGAGTTTTATCAAAGTCATGTGTTTCCTTAGATTTGGATTTAGTGTCCTAGTCGTATTTGGTTACGTTTCTATAGATCAGGATATAAATACAGGGTGAAGGGCAATGTAAGAATCAATCAATACATCAAAAAACAGCTTTTACTCTTATTTACATCTACTTTCGGTGACTTTGTCAATTTGCATATTTTTCCTTTTTACGAGTTCTCATCGATTCGGCGAGTTGCATTGCTCTAGTGCAATCTTCGACGATCCTCGAGTTCCACGTGAGTACCTCTTGGCCGTGACTTCCGGGCGTATCACTGTTGTCAGGACCAAAGTGCTCGTATCTTCATCCTTGTCGATTAACAGGTCAAATCGACTGGCATGCTTTGGATATCGATTTCGGGTATTAGCCCTTTGTGTTTGCAGATCTACTTTTGCATCAACACATCTTTTGGCACGCCCGGTGGGACAGATCTAGTCAAGATGCTTAATCCTGAGATCGATGCGGGGAACATCATCGCGGTAACAGAAAAAGATCTTGAGGACGATCAGAAGCAGGCTATGGAGAGGGCTATAGAAGAATATAGACAGCTCTGCTTGAAGTCATTCAGCTTGAACAAAAGTGGACAAGTCATCCAGAAGCAAGACTTGCCGTTGCCTCGGTAAGTTACCTTTGATTCTAATCCGGGTAAACTTCAAGAGATGGTTAATTCTGCAGTGAATCATGCTTTAATTAATCACTCTAATGTGCTATCCAATACTGTTCATAATGCTGTGATTCGAACTTTCAAAGAAGGACAAGCATCACCTCATTACGTTGGGCCTACTTATCATCAACCAGAATCAGCATCTGCTATTGCTCCATCGGCTCCCCCGGCCGTTGCGGGTATAGAGATTTCTTCTCCTCCAGTATCAGCAGGTTTATCTAACGTACAGTCTACACCGATGCGTCCGGATTCAGCATTATCAGGACGAGTTCAGCTTAATACAGATCTATCAGCATCGGCTTTATCAGGTCCTGTACCACAGAATAATCAGACTCCTGCTAATTGGTGGGGATATGGTATGCCTCCAGAGCCATCTGCTTTCAACCACGGATTATCTCAAGTGTTTGATGCAGCGAGAAAAGCTCTTATGCCATCGGCTGGTTCGCCGATAGCTCAAGTGCCTCAATATACTACAGCAACTACTGTACAACCAACTCTAGGAGGTTTCTAGGTGTCTTTGGGTCAAACATCTAGTTCAAGTCCATCGGCAAATTTGTTACTGATGCAGCAGAAGGCTCCTATCGCAAGTCAACCTAGAGTCCAGGTTATGCCTCAAGTTGGAGGTAATTATCTAGCAATGCCAACAAGCTACCAGCCATCGGCAAATTTTGTACCGATGAATACTAATAATTGGTCAGGGCAGTTTCCCACTCAACATACAGTTCAGCCAAATCAGCAAGCCATAGGTATTCATCAAGGTCACATGCATGCTGGTTTTCAGAATCAAGCATCGGCGGCTCAGCCGATGAATCCTTTCCAGCAGGTTAATGGACCACAAATAGTGATAAATATGCCAATTGCTGGAGATCGTGGGCCACAGAGGTATGCAGAAGGGTATCAACAAGTACCTCCGGTGGAAATTCAACCATATCGTCAACAAGATGTTGATGCCTTTTGGACCGATAAAATAGCAGAAATTATGAAGGATCAGTTTGGGATCAAGCCCAAAGTTAATACTTATTCTTATCGGACTCCATATCCTCCGGCATATGATTTAATTCCTCTCCCAAATTGTTGCAAGGTACCAAATTTCACTAAGTTTTCTGGGCAAGATGATACATCAACCATGGAGCATGTTAATCGTTTTATTATTCAATGTGGAGAGGCAGCTTGTAGAGATGAATTGAGAGTTCATTTGTTTTCATCATCTCTATCTGGATCAGCATTTACATGGTTTATTTCTTTACCGCCAAATTCTATTATTACTTGGGCTGATCTGGAAAAGCAATTTCATAAATATTTCTTTGCTGGAGTTCATGAAAAGAAGCTTACCGATTTGGTAAAAATGAAACAGCGCAATGATAAATCGGTGGAAGGCTTTGTGCAAAGGCTACGAGATGTAAAGAACAAATGTTATAGCCTGGTGTTGGATGATCGGCAACTTGCTGATTTGGCCTTTCAAGGATTGTTGCCACACCTTAAGGACAGATATGCTTCTCAAGAGTTCGAAAGCCTAAGTCATTTAGTGCAAAGGATTTCTGATCAAGACACTAGGATTTTTGAACCTAAAAGGAATTGGAACAAGAAAGTTTCATTTGTTGAAGAGGTAGAAGATTCTGATTCAGATGAAGAACCAGTTATCGGTTTGGCTGAGTGGGTTAAGAATAAGAAGTCGATATCTTGTCCCTTTGGTCACAAAGAGCCAGAAAAGTTTACTTTCGATGTCACCAAAGCTGATAAGATATTTGATCTTTTGCTTCAAGAGGGCCAGATTAAGTTGTCACCTAATCATGTGATCCCATCGGTAGAAGAGTTGAAGCATATGTTGTATTGCAAATGGCATAATGCAACTTCACACAGTATAAATGAGTGCAAAGTATTTAGACAACAGTTACAGTTAGCTATTGAATCTGGGAGGATAAAATTTGGCAATTCCAAGATTCATAAGCCGATGAAAATTGATCAACATCCTTTTCCGGCAAATATGTTGGATGCTGAAGGTAAAATTAAAGTGTTGACGTCGGAAGCTGCTGAAAAGAATGCATCAGTGGATCCCCAACATCGGATAACCACCGATGATGCAAAAGGCAAGGGGCTATTTACAGAAAGTGGCAGTTCTGGAAAGCCTCCTCGATCTGGCATCGTGATTACTCATCAAAGACAACACGAAGGCTGGCGTCAACGAAGGGACCGGTATCGACAACAGCAAGAGGAAAGACGTCGAGAAGAGTGGAATCGGCATAAGGATCATTGGAATTGTCTGTTTTTTATTCATTGTTGGGAGGAAGGTATTAAGTTACCTACTGTTGAAGATTGCCCAGAGTGCAATGGTTATTATGGAGTTAATCGTCCTATAAGAAGGTTTCAATCTGGTAATCAAGGTTTGTCCATTAATGAGCCAATCAGAAGGAAAGCATCAGTATATGATCGGCTGGGGGGCAGGCTCAGTGTACATGAAAGGCTTGGTAAACGCATTGCATATTTTCTGAGAAACCAAGAGGAACTTGAAGAGATGGCAAATGCAAGAGTTCCTGATGAAGAAATATTTTACAGGGATCCTAATATACGTCGCGTGGAGACAACCAGGACTTATCAGCCAGTGTGGAAAACTAAACTTCCTCAATGGTGTCCAGAAGGTTTGACAAAGACACAGAAGAGGAAAATGCAACGAGAGCGCCAAAAAGATTTATATCAAGAAGGAAGTTCCTCCAATGAGAGATCTGGTAATCAGCAGTGGCAAATAAGGCATAAAAATAAAGGCCCATCGGCAGATGTCAATATGGTGTTTATGTTGCCGATGGAATTTTTGGCTCTATCTGATAGCGAAGAAGAGGATGTTTTCTTTGACCAAATAGCTCAGTTGACGCTAGATCCAATGATGGCTGTTTTTAGGAAGCCTGCCGATGATGAGAGACATCTCAAGGCTTTGTTTGTAAAAGGCAGAGTTGATGGGCAGCCTGTATCTAAGATACTTATTGATGGAGGAGCTGCAATTAATATTATGCCTTATGTGATGTATCAGAAGCTTGGTAAGGGAGATCAAGACTTAACTAAGACTGATATGATGCTAAAGGATTTTGAAGGCAATGTATCACCAGCTAAAGGGGCAATGTGTGTTAAATTAACCATCGGCAGTAAACCTTACCGACAACTTTCTTTGTTATTAATGGCAAGGGTGCATATAATCTGCTTTTAGGAAGGGATTGGATTCATGCTAATTGTTGTGTTCCTTCTACAATGCATCAGTGTCTTATGTAATGGATTGGAGATAAAATTGAAGTTATTTCTGGTGATTCTTCTTATATCATCGCATCGGCAGAATCAGACACTTATGAACGAACTAGGTGCATATCAGGAGAAGCTTGGGAAAAAGAGTTCCTCAAGGTTGCCGATTATGAAATTCTATCGATCCAAGCAGTCGGTTCTGAAGAAGAGTTTTAATGGATAGATTTGCCGATGATGGAAAATTAGGTCAAGGATTTACATCGGCATATGATTTAATAGAAGTAGATATTGGTGAAGGCGATAGGCCAAGGCCCACTTTTATTAGCTCTAAGTTAAATTCCAAGTGTAAACAACAACTAGTTGATTTGTTAAAAGAATATAAAGATTGTTTTGCTTGGGATTATACTGAAATGCCTGGGTTAGACCGATCTATAGTTGAACATCGGTTGCCTATTAAATCTGGATTTCGGCCACATCAGCAGCCGGCTCGCCGATGCAATCCTAATAGACTTCCTGATATTAAGGCCGAAATAACCAAATTAATTGAGGCAAAGTTTATTCGGCAGTGTCGATATGCAGAGTGGATTTCTAATGTGGTTCCTGTATACAAGAAAAATGGGAAACTTCGTGTTTGTATTGATTTCAGGAATCTCAATAAGGCCACACCGATGGATGGTTACCCGATGCCGATTGCTGATTTATTGATTGATGCTACAGCAGGGCATCAGATTATCAGTTTCATGGATGGTAATGCGGGTTATAATCAAATATTCATGGCTAAAGAAGATATTTTCAAGACTGCTTTTAGATGTCCAGGTCATGTGGGATTATTTGAGTGGATAGTTATGATATTTGGTTTAAAAAATACCGGTGCTACTTATCAAAGAGCTATGAACTTTATTTTCCATGAATATATCGGCACGTTGGTAGAAATCTACATTGATGACATAGTGATTAAGTCTGGAGACATCACAAAGCATCTAACCGATCTACGGAAGATATTGGAGTGCACAAGAAAGCATGGATTAAAGATGAATCCTAATAAATGTGCATTTGGTGTATCGGCAGGACAATTCTTAGGTTTTATGGTGCATCAGCGAGGCATTGAAATTAGTAGGAAATCTATTGAGGCGATCAACAAGGTTGTTGCTCCTGCCGATAAAACTGAATTACAATCTTTGATCGGTAAGATTAATTTCATCAGAAGATTTATATCTAATCTGTCGGGTAAGATCAAGGCCTTCAGTCCATTATTGAAATTGAAAGCTGATCAGGAATTTAAATGGGGAGATGAACAACAATTAGCCTTAGATGAAATTAAGAGTTACTTAACAAATCCTCCAGTGTTAGTTCCACCCCAACATGGAAAACCTTTTAGATTGTATTTATCAACTGAAGATACTGTTATCGATTCGGCTCTTATTCAAGAATTTGAAGGGAAGGAACGTGTTATCTATTATTTGAGCAGATGGTTAATAGATGCTGAAACCAGGTATTCGACCATTGAGAAATTATGTCTATGTTTATACTTTTCTTGTATTAAGCTAGGGCATTATTTACTATCGGCTGAATGTACTGTCATATGCAAAGATGACGTGGTCAAGTATATGCTGTCAATGCCGATACTGAATGGTAGGATTGGTAAATGGATTTTAGCATTATCAGAATTTGACCTACATTATGAATCGGCTAAGGCAGTTAAAGGACAGGTTATGGCCGATTTCGTTACTCAACATTGCAACACGGTGGATTCTCTGGAAATTGCTCCGTGGACACTTTTCTTTGATGGGTCTACTTGTGGTGAAGGGGCAGGCATCGGTATCGTGTTGATTTCCCCTCAGGGGAAGAAGTATGAGTTCTCATTGCCGATTGTTGCTACATCGACAAATAATCAAGCTGAGTACCAAGCCCTGATAAAAGGGTTAGAATTGCTTAAGGAAGTACATGCTGATGCTGTTGAAGTCTTTGGTGATTCTATGCTAGTTATAAATCAGTTGATTGGGATTTATGAATGCCGAAGTGAAATTCTAATTTCATATCATGAAAAGTGTTTGAAATTATTAAAAGGGTTCAGGAATTTTCATCTGGAACATATTTCTTGAATGCATAATGAAGAGACTAACCGATTGGCTCAGCATGCTTCAGGATATCAACCTGTTCAAGAAGTATTAATATCAGCAGCTGATACCGATGACTGGAGAAAGGAACTTATTGATTATTTAAAGAATCCATCTAAAAAGGTTGAAAGACGTATAAGGTTCCAAGCTACCAAGTATGTACTCCTCAATGATGAATTGTATTATCGTACCATAGATGGAGTTTTACTCAGGTGTGTTAGCATAGAGGAATCAAAAGGCCTGATGGGTGAAATTCATGAAGGAGTATGTGGGGCTCATCAGTCAGCTTTCAAGATGAAATGGATGATCAGAAGAAATGGATATTATTGGCCGACTATTCTTGAGGATTGTTTTAAATATTTTAAAGGATGTCAGGAATGTCAGAAATTTGGTAATATTCAAAGGGCACCCGCATCGGCTATGAACCCCATAATTAAGCCTTGGCCGTTCCGGGGTTGGGCTATTGATCTCATCGGTCAGATTTATCCACCATCGAGTAAAGGGCATAAGTTTATTTTGGTTGCTACCGATTATTTCACAAAGTGGGTTGAAGCAATTCTTTTAAAAAAGGTGACATCGGCTAATATGATTGATTTTGTGAAGGAGCATATTGTCTACCGATTTGGCATCCCTCAAACCATCACTACCGATCAGGGCACTATGTTTACATCGGGTGAATTTGATGAGTTTGCTATAGGTATGGGGATTAAAGTTTTGAATTTTTCACCGTATTATGCCCAGGCTAATGGTCAGGCTGAAGCATCTAATAAAGGAATTATCAAGCTCATTAAGCGTAAGATTAAAGAGTATCCTAAGAAGTGGCATACAGTATTAAATGAAGCTTTGTGGTCATATCGGATGGCGTGTCATGGTGCAACCAAGGTAACACCTTATCAGTTGGTGTATGGACACGATGCAGTCTTACCTTGGGAAATTAAAATTGGTTCTAGGCGAATACGCTTTCAAGATCAATTGACAGCCGATGATTATGATATCCTTATGAAGGATGAGTTGGAAGATGTAGCAGGTCATCGGTTAAAAGCTTTAGTTAGCGTCGAGGAGAATAAGAAAAGAGTAGCTAGATGGTATGACAAGAAGGTGAAGGTAAAGGAATTTGTCGATGGAGAATTGGTTTGGAAGTTGATTTTATCGATTGGGACTAAAAGTTCTAAGTTTGGTAAATGGTCACCTAATTGGGAAGGTCCATATCGGATAAATCAATCTGTTCCTGGTAATGTATATATTCTCGAAACTCTCGAAGGAGTTGTATTTCCCAGAGCATTAAATGGAAAATATTTAAAGAAATATTACCCTAGTATCTGGATAGATGCATAAAAGTATAATTGCCGATAACAATCCTATCGGCTAGAGTTAAAACAAAGTATCAATTATTGCCGATGCGCTAATTTAGCAAAGCTTGGATAGCCGATATCGCACGCAGGCGAATTTCATCGGCTTCTTTCAATTCCTTGGCATCTTCATCGGCACTTCCTTCCATAGGTTTGAGTTTCTTTTTGAGAACCAAGGCCTTGCGAGCTTGGGCATCTCGTTCCTGCTGAAGGGCCTTGATAGCGTCAGGAAGCTGGTCTTCTTCTTGCTTGGCTTGAGTCAGGGCTGTTTCAACCTTTTCCAGTTCAGCTAGCAGAGCTGTCCTTTTTGCCGATAGATCTAAGATTTTCTGCTTAAGATCAGCACCGGAGGCTTGCAAGTTGCTGATGCTTTTGTGCTTCTCATCGGCAGTTTGCTTCAGCTGCAGCATTTCTTCCTTAAGTTGAGCCTAAGCTGCTCTGTTGGCAATACGATGAACAGCCCTTTGATATTGAAGTTGTCTGCTCTCCAGATGGACTGCTGGGAAGATGGTTTCTTCAACATCGACAGGGACTTGGTCGCGGATCGTTTTGAAGATGGTCCTTGCAGGGTCTGAATCGATCACTAGTTGAGCAGTATCTTGTTGCAGTAGATTCAGGAGAGCTTCTAGTTTGCCATAGGTATCTGCCGGTATTGTTCCCAATGTCAGGGAAGAACTCGCCTCTTCTCCGTCATCATCGGAGACGTCGATAGCAAAAGAAAACAAGCTATCGGGAGAATCTTGTTCCTGTGGAATAAAGAGAGTTAGAAATACTATCTGTGGTATCTAGGGATATTATAAACCAAACAGTTAATCGGTTTACCTGCTTCAGGGCAATTTCTTGAGCCTGGCTTGAGGGAGCAGTTTGAAGAGGATCATACGAAGGATCGGCAGAGGATGCTGATGGAATGTCTTCTACGACTTCATCAGTAGTCGGCCCTTGGGGTATAATGGCCGATGGTGTATCTTGTGCAGAAGAAGCAGCTTGTTCAATTATATCAGTAGGTTGACTGATAGGTGTTGGAGCGGACGCAGGGGCTGGTGTAGATTTCTATCGCTTTTGTTGATCTTCAGCATCGGTCAAAGCTTTGCGCTTTGTTTGGGTCTCAGCGACGATTGGCTAGGGGGCATCGACATGTGTTGATTGGGGAGCTTGCATGCTTGGCATGCTTGTCGATGTGCCCGTTTGTTGCTGCAAAAATGGGTATAAGATTGGATATTTAACAGAAAAAAATGTAAAAATAAGAGAATACCTCTGAAGGAGGGGTAGAGGTCGTGGTGCTTGATATTGGAAGAGTTGCCGATGACGATCCAGCTGCAGCTCTCACACCCTGATAGTTATATGTTAATATAGTGTGTATCGGCAGAAAATAAAGTAAGCAAGGTTATTACCTTAAAAGCCTTGATTAGGCTTGAAGCAGCAGCCATTGGAGTGGCCCTAGATATTGCCAGTCTTGGTCTGGAGGTGATAGTTTTGGCGCGAGTCCTCTGGAAGGTTAAGGCCTCTAAGGTAGGGGCGTTGTAGCCGATTATTGAGACTGGAGAAATAGGGTGGAGGTTGAAGGGTCTTCCACTTTTGCTTATTGATGGAACTGGATCATCGGCCTGTTTCAGGGAAGATTAGCTATCGATATACATATAAAAGGGGGGAAAGAGACAAAAGTTAAAAGGAACTTACTGCATCGTCAGGAACAGCATAGTCGGGATCGATCATGTGCCGATATGTGTGAACAGATGTTGAAAATAGCTGTTCTTTCCACTCTTGCCACCATTGCTTATATGACTCTGTGATGAAAGACGCTGGTGACCAGGCAGAGAGATCAATATTTGAGATATCAGCATCGGGAGCAAGTCTTACTACCCTACTCCATTCAGTTCCAGCGGTAATAATTTCTCTGGGCTTGATCACATCGGCAAAGCATAGCTTGATTGGTAGTTGCCCAAAGGCCAGCTGACGAGACACTGCCGATGGATTGTAGAATTCATAAGTAATATTAGAGTTCTTCCCGCTACCAAATGTGTTTACTGGGATTGCTCTAGGGGTGATGATAGCCGTCATAAGATCATTATCTTGGTTCAGATCACTATCGGCAAAATTGAAAAGAAGAGGGAACTTATTGTCTTCATCAATATAGGGTACCCAAGCCCTGAGATCACGAGGGAGACCATGGTAGAAAGTCTGAAAAAACCTGCCGATTTGATCTTCATTGGCCTCTGTTTCGGGAAGGACAATTATGGCTTCGCCGAAGTTGAGAGGAGGGCGTGTTGCCGATTCATCGTCTCTAAGGACGTAATCTTCGAGAATCTCTCGTGGGAATTCTTGGGCAAAGAAATCCCATTGTAGACGCTTATGCATATGAGCGTTTAACCACATATTGATGAACCACCACGGGCCTCCCAAATTACCGATGGGTTCACCAAGTAGAAGTTTCTGAGACACTTGGTGGAGGAGATGGTAGGTTGAGCTCAGGAGGTATCGGCCAAGAGGGAATCTGACACCATTGGCCAAGAGTTCAGCTGCCGAAAGGAAGGCGTTGGTTGGTCCTACCGATCGACCACAGAAGATAAATTTCTCCAGCCACATGTTCAGGAATATGGCGTGTTCCCTTTGATTGACAGTACCAGTCTTTTGGTACTCTTGGATATATCCTGTCCAGCCGCCGATGTTGCGTGTACTCACTCTATACTCAGCTTTTCTGCCAAAAATGTGGCCTTCATCGACAGTTGAGATATCCAAGCCGGTGAGCATTTATACATCGGCAAGAGTAGGGGCGCATGGGCCATGACCGAACATGAAGGTATTTGTGGTATCTGACCAAAAGTGAGCGGCAGCTATCATCATGGATTCATTCTTTTGTATATCGGCAATGGATAGCCTGATACATTGGTCTATCTTCCGTTCTGCCCAGAACACTTGCATCGATCTGTTGACCCTCAAGTACCAGTTTTTCCACCCTTTGGTGGGTTTGGGCCAAGATCAGAATGTATCTTTCCACAGATTCAAAGAGAAATTTTGAGCTTTAAAGGGAATACGGTTAGCCTCTGCATTGATCAGGTCGATTGGATCTGGGTCACCCATTGGACCTAGGCAATGGAGGGGAGGTTGGTTGGTTGGAATAACCACTGTGTTGCATAGTTCCTGAGTTTGGAAGATCAAGAGAATGAAAGAAGTAGAAAAATACCAACTGTAAGAACTCGCAAGGAACCAGAAGGGTCAAAGTAAAAATAATAAGAGAAGAACGAACCGCAGGGACGTTGAAGTTGACCGCCATTGCTTCGAGAAGGATGAGGGCACGAACTGGAGAGTGGAAGATGACGATTGAAGGAGCTCTGGTGGGTCGAGGATGCGCGGTTAGGGTTGCCGCCGGAGAGAGAATGCCAAAGGTTGCAGTTTGAAGGTGGAAGATGAGCAGTACGGAGAAATCTATTTATAGGCCATTTAGGGTAGGGGTATTCTTGACTTATCGCTATGCCATGCGCGGGTGGATCGAGGTGGTTCAGATGGATATGGTAACTGTTCGCACGATAATCAAGGGATTGTATAGAAGATTTGATGGCAAGTAATCATGACTTGAAGGATATCTTGATACAGGATCTTTCAGTTCTAAAATGGTGATGTTGCTATGATAAGATCTTGCCGATGGATTGTTATTTTGGTATCTCAACCGTGATTGTGGAAAAAACAGTTGGAAATTGTGCGATATTTACTGAGATACATAGATTAGATCTAGATTTGATTAAATTTAGTAACAGATTATGTTATGCTTGGAGAATGGGTTGAAGAAATAGGTAACATCAAGCATTATCTAGAGTAAATTTTGGAGCATCAATATCTTATACTCCGAAATTAGGGGGCATGTGTTGACATCGTTTTTTAGCACGTGTCAAGATGGTCAGGAAGGGCTAATCAGCAGAGGAAAGATTACTGTGTAGATTGATAGTCGATGAAAATGAGCTTGCTTATGAGTGGTGGCGGCGTATGGATTCAAATTGAAGTGTTGCCGATAAGGTTAAGGGTTGCCGATGAAGGAGGGTTTAAAGCTTGCTGCCGATGAAACAGGGAATGGTGCAGGTGAGAGAAGACTTGAAGACTGCTGTTGATGAAACAGGGCGTGTGTCGATGGAAGAAACTTGAAGGCTTGTTGACATCGTTTTTAGCACATGTCAAGATGATCAGGAAGGGCTAATCAACAGAGGAAAGATTACCGTGTAGATTGATAGCCAAGGAGAATAAGTTTGTTTGTGAGTGGTGGCAGCGTATGGATTTAATTTGAAGTGTTGCCGATGAGGTCAAGGGTATTATTGCCGATGCCGATGAAAGAGGGTTTGGAGACTGCTGCCGATGAGACAGGGGATGTACCGATGAAGGAGGATATGAAGACTGCTGCCGATGAAACAGGGAATGTATCGATGGAAGGAACTCGAAGGCTGCTACCGATGGAACAGGGACTGTGCCGTTGAAAAGGAGGTCGATGAGAATACCATCATGATTGAGGCGGACTATGGAGTAAAATAGGAGTTAATTTCCTTGTATACGTTTAGTAGAGTCTGAGTTGTATCAAAGTCATGTCTTTCCTTAGATTTGGATTTAGTGTCCTAGTCGTATTTGGTTACGTTTCTATAGATCAGGATATAAATACAGAGTGAAGGGCAATGTAATAGGGGATCAATCAATACATCAAAAAACAGCTTTTACTCTTATTTACATCTACTTTAGGCGACTTCGTCAATTTGCATATTTTTCCTTTTTACGAGTTCTCATCGATTCGGCGAGTTGCATTGCTCTAAGTGCAATCTTCGACGATCCTCGAGTTCTGCGTGAGTACCTCTTGGCCGTGACTTCCGGGCGTATTGCTGTTGTCAGGACCAAAGTGCTCGTATCTTCGTCCTTGTCGATTAACAGGTCAAATCGACTGGCACGCTTTGGATATCGACTTCGGGTATTAGCCCTTTGTGTTTGCAGATTTACTTTTGCATCAACACATCTTTTGGCACGCTCGGTGGGACAGATCTAGTCAAGATGCTTAATCCTGAGATCGATGCTGGGAACATCATCGCAGTAACAGAAGAAGATCTTAAGGACGATCAGAAGCAGGCTATGGAGAGGGCTATTGAAGAATACAGACAGCTTTGCTTGAAGTCATTCAGCTTGAACAAAAGTGGACAAGTCATCTAGAAGCAGGACTTGCCGTTGCCTCGGCAGGTTACCTTTGATCCTAATCCGGGTAAACTTCAAGAGATGGTTAATTCTGCGGTGAATCATGCTTTAATTAATCACTCTAATGTGCTGTCCAATACTGTTCATAATGCTGTGATTCGAACTTTCAAAGAAGGGCAAGCGTCACCTCGTTACGTTGGGCCTGCTTATCATCAACCAGAAGCAGCATCTGCTGTTGCTCCATCGGCTCCCCCAGCCGTTGCGGGTATAGAGATTTCTTCTCCTCCAGTATCAGCAGGTTTATCTAACGTACAATCTACTCCGATGCGTCCGGATTCAGCATTATCAGGACGAGTTCAGCTTGGTACAGATCTATCAGCATCGGCTTTATCAGGTCCTGTACCACAAAATAATCAAACTCCTGCTAATTGGTGGGGATATGGTATGCCTCCAGAGCCATCTGCTTTCAATCACGGATTACCTCAAGTGTTTGACGCAGCGGGAAAAACTCCTATGCCATCGGCTGGTTTGCCGATAGCTCAAGCGCCTCAATATACTACAACTACTGTACAACCAAATCTGGGAGGTTTTCAGGCGTCTTTGGGTCAAACATCTAGTTCAAGTCCATCGGCAAATTTGTTACCGATGCAGCAGAAGGCTCCTATTACCAGTCAACCTGGAGTCCAGGTTATGCCTCAAGTTGGATGTAATTATCCAGCAATGCCAACAAGCTACCAGCCATCGGCAAATTTAGTGCCGATGAATACTAATAATTGGTCAGGGCAGTTTCCCACTCAACATACAGTTCAGCTAAATCAGCAAGCCACAGGAGTTCATCAAGGTCACATGCATGCTGGTTTTCAGAATCAAGCATCGGCAGCTCAGCCGATGAACCCTTTTCAGCAGGTTAATGGACCATAGATAGTGGCAAATGTGCCAATTGCTGGAGATCGTGGGCCACAAAGATATGCAGAAGGGTACCATCAGATACCTCCAGTGGAGATTCAACAATATCGTCAACAAGATGTTGATGCTTTTTGGGCCGATAAAATAGCAGAAATTATGAAGGATCAGTTTGGGATCAAGCCCAAAGTTAATACCTATTCTTATCGGACTCCGTATCCTCCGGCATACAATTTAATTCCTCTCCCAAATCGTTACAAGGTGCCAGATTTCACTAAGTTTTCTGGGTAAGACGATACATCAACCATGGATCATATTAATCGTTTTATTATTCAATGTGGAGAGGCAGCTTGTAGAGATGAATTGAGAGTTCATCTGTTCTCATCATCTCTATCCGGATCAGCATTTACATGGTTTATTTCACTACCGCCAAATTCTATTATCACTTGGGCTGATCTGGAAAAGCAATTTCATAAGTATTTCTTTGTTGGAGTTCATGAAAAGAAGCTTACCGATTTGGTAAAGATGAAACAGCGCAATGATGAATCGGTAGAAGGCTTTGTGCAAAGGCTACGAGATGTAAAGAACAAATGTTATAGCCTGGTATTAGATGATCGGCAGCTTGCCGATTTAGCCTTTTAGGGATTGTTACCACACCTTAAGGACAGATATGCTTCTCAGGAGTTTGAAAGCCTAAGTCATTTAGTGCAAAGGATTTCTGATCAAGACACTAGGGTTTTTGAACCTAAAAGAAATTGGAACAAGAAAGCTTCATTTGTTGAAGAGGCGGAAGATTCTGATTCAGATAATGAACTAGTTATCGGTTTGGCAGAGTGGGTTAAGAATAAGAAGCCGATATCTTATCCCTTTGGTCACAAAGAGCCAGAAAAGTTTACTTTTGACGTCACCAAAGCCG
Organism: Saccharum spontaneum; assembly: GCA_022457205.1. Classification (NCBI taxonomy): domain Eukaryota; kingdom Viridiplantae; phylum Streptophyta; class Magnoliopsida; order Poales; family Poaceae; genus Saccharum; species Saccharum spontaneum. Next base: position 1,134,194 of record CM039603.1, read on the forward strand.
ATAAGATATTTGATCTTTTACTTCAGGAGGGCCAGATTAAATTGTCACCTAATCATGTGATCCCATCGGCAGAAGAGTTGAAGCATATGTTGTATTGCAAGTGGCATAATGCAACTTCACACAGTACCAATGAGTGCAAAGTATTTAGACAACAATTGCAGTTAGCTATTGAGTCTGGTAGAATAAAATTTGGCAATTCCAAGATTCAAAAGCCGATGAAAATTGATCAACATCCTTTTCCAGCAAATATGTTGGATGCTGAAGGGAAAATTAAGGTGTTGACATCGGAAGCTGTTGAAAAGAATGCATCAGTAGATCCCCAACATCGGATAACTACCGATGATGCAAAAGGCAATGGGCTATTGACGGAAAGTAGCGGTTCTGGGAGGCCTCCTCGATCTGGCATCGTGATCACTCATCGAAGACAACAAGAAGGCTGGCGTCAGCGAAGGGACCGGTATCAACGACAACAGGAAGAAAGACGTCAAGAAGAGTGGAATCGGCATAAGGATCATTGGAATTGTCCGTTTTTTATTCATTGTTGGGAGGAAGGTATTAAGTTACCTACTGTTGAAGATTGTCCAGAGTGCAATGGTTATTATGGAGTTAATCATCCTGTAAGAAGGTTTCAATCTGGTAATCAAGGTTTGTTCATTAATGAGCCGATCAGAGGGAGAGCATCAGTACATGATTGACTAGGGGGCAGGCTCAGTGTACATGAAAGGCTTGGTAAACGCGTTGCATATTTTCCGAGAAACCAAGAGGAACTTGAAGAGATGGCAAATGCAAGAGTTCCTGATGAAGAAATATTTTACAGGGATCCTAATATACGTCGTGTGGAGACAACTAGGACTTATCAGCCAATATGGAAAACTAAGCTTCCTCAATGGTGTCCAGAGGGTTTGACAAAGACATAGAAGAGAAAAATGCAGTGAGAGCGTCAAAAAGATTTATATCAAGAAGAAAGTCCCTCCAATGAGAGATCTGGTAACCAGCAGTGGCAGATAAGGCACAAAAATAAAGGTCCATCGGCGGATGTCAATATGGTGTTTATGTTGCCGATGGAATTTTTGGCTCTGTCTGATAGCGAAGAAGAGGTTGTTTTCTCTGACCAAATAGCTCAATTAATGCTAGATCCAATGATGGCTGTTTTTGAGAAGCCTGCCAATGATGAGAGACAACACCTCAAGGCTTTGTTTGTAAAAGGCAGAGTTGATGGGCAGCCTGTATCTAAGATACTTATTGATGGAGGAGCTGCAATTAATATTATGCCTTATGTGATGTATCAAAAGCTTGGTAAGGGAGATCAAGACTTAACTAAGACCGATATGATGCTAAAGGATTTTGAAGGCAATGTATCACCAGCTAAAGGGGCAATATGTGTTGAGTTGACCATCGGCAGTAAAACCTTACCGACAACTTTCTTTGTTATTAATGGCAAGGGTGCATATAATCTGCTCTTAGGAAGGGATTGGATTCATGCTAATTGTTGTGTTCCTTCTACAATGCATCAATGTCTGGTACAATGGATTGGAGATAAGATTGAAGTTGTTCTTGGTGACTCTTCTTATATCATCGCATCGGCAGAATCAGACACTTATGAGTGAACCAAGTGCATATCAGGAGAAGCCTGGGAAAAAGAGTTCCTCAAGGTTGCCGATTACGAAATTCTACCGATCCAAGCAGTCGGTTCTGAAGAAGAGTTTTAATGGATAGATTTGCCGATGATGGAAAATTAGGTCAAAGATTTACATCGGCAGATGATTTAATAGAAGTAGATATTGGTGAAGGCAATAGGCCAAGGCCCACTTTTATTAGTTCTAAGTTAAATTCCAAGTGTAAACAGCAACTAGTTGATTTGTTAAAGGAATATAAAGATTGTTTTGCTTGGGATTATACTGAAATGCCTAGATTAGACCGATCTATAGTTGAACATCGGTTGCCTATTAAATCTAGATTTCGGCCACATCAGCAGCCGGCTCGCCGATGCAATCCTAATAGACTTCCTGATATTAAGGCCGAAATAACCAAATTAATTGAGGCAAAGTTTATTCGGCAGTGTCGATATGCAGAGTGGATTTCTAATGTGGTTCCTATATATAAGAAAAATAGGAAACTTTGTGTTTGTATTGATTTCAGGAATCTCAATAAGGCCACACCAATGGATGGTTACCCAATGCCGATTGCTGATTTGTTGATTGATGCTGCAGCAGGGCATCAGATTATTAGTTTCATGGATGGTAATGCGGGTTATAATCAAATATTCATGGCTGAAGAAGATATTTCCAAGACTGCTTTTAGGTGTCCAGGTCATGTGGGATTATTTGAGTGGATAGTTATGACATTTGGTTTGAAAAATGCCGGTGCTACTTATCAAAGAGCTATGAACTTTATTTTCCATGAATATATCGGCACGTTGGTAGAAATCTACATTGATGATATAGTGATTAAGTCTAGAGACATCACAAAGCATCTAACCGATCTACGGAAGATACTGGAGTGCACAAGAAAACATGGATTAAAGATGAATCCCAATAAATGTGCATTTGGTGTATCGGCAGGACAATTTTTGGGTTTTATGGTGCATCAGCGGGGCATTGAAATTAGTAGAAAATCTATTGAGGCAATCAACAAGGTTGTTGCTCCTGCCAATAAAACTGAATTACAGTCCTTGATCGGTAAGATTAATTTCATCAGAAGATTCATATCTAATCTGTCAGGTAAGATCAAGGCCTTCAGTCCATTATTGAAATTGAAAGCCGATCAGGAATTTAAATGGGGGGATGAATAGCAATTAGCCTTAGATTAGATTAAGAGTTATTTAACAAATCCTCCAGTGTTAGTTCCACCCCAACATGGAAAACCTTTCAGATTATATTTATCAACTGAAGATACTGTTATCGGTTCAGCTCTTATTCAAGAATTTGAAGGGAAGGAGCGTGTTATCTATTATTTGAGCAGGCGGTTAATAGATGCTGAAACCAGGTATTCGGCCATTGAGAAATTATGCTTATGTTTATACTTCTCTTGTGTTAAGCTGAGGCATTATTTACTATCGGCTGAATGTACTGTCATATGCAAAGATGATGTGGTCAAATATATGCTATCTATGCTGATATTAAATGGTAGGATTGGTAAATGGATTTTAGCATTATCAGAGTTTGACCTACGTTATGAATCGGCTAAGGCAGTTAAAGGACAGGTTATGGCCGATTTTGTTACTCAACATTGCAACACGGTGGATTCTCTGGAAGTTGCTCCGTGGACACTTTTCTTTGATGGGTCTACTTGTGGTGAAGGGGCAGGCATCGGTATCGTGTTAATTTCCCCTCAGGGGAAGAAGTATGAGTTCTCATTGCCGATCGTTGCTACATCGACAAACAATCAAGCTGAGTACCAAGCCCTGATAAAAGGGTTAGAATTGCTTAAAGAAGTACAGGCTGATGTTGTTGAAGTCTTTGGTGATTCTATGCTAGTTATAAATCAGTTGATTGGGGTTTATGAATGCTGAAGTGAAATTCTAATTTCATATCATGAAAAGTGTTTGGAATTGTTAAAAGGGTTTAGGAGTTTTCATCTGGAGCATATTTTCTAGATGCATAATGAAGAGGCTAACCGATTGGCTCAGCATGCTTCAGGATATCAACCTGTTCAACAAGCATTGATATTAGTGGCTGATACCGATGACTGGAGAAAGGAAATCATTGATTATTTAAAGAATCCATCTAAAAAGGTTGAAAGACGTATAAGGTGCCAAGCTACCAAGTATGTACTCCTCGATGATGAATTGTATTACCGTACCGTAGATGGAGTTTTACTCAGGTGTGTTAGCATAGATGAATCAAAAAGCCTGATGAGTGAAATTCGTGAAGGAGTATGTGGGGCTCATCAGTCAGCTTTCAAGATGAAATGAATGATCAGAAGAAATGGATATTATTGGCCGACTATTCTTGAAGATTGTTTTAAATATTTTAAAGGATGTCAGGAATGTCAAAAATTTGGTAATATTCAAAGGGCACCCGCATCGGCTATGAACCCCATAATTAAGCCTTGGCCGTTTCGGGGTTGGGCTATTGATCTCATCGGTCAGATTTATCCACCATCGAGTAAAGGACATAAGTTTATTCTGGTTGCAACCGATTATTTCACAAAGTGGGTTGAGGCAATTCCTTTAAAAAAGGTGACATCGGCTAATATGATTGATTTTGTGAAGGAGCATATTGTCTACCGATTTGGCATCCCTCAAACCATCACTACCGATCAGGGCACTATGTTTACATCGGGTGAATTTGATGAGTTTGCTATAGGTATGGGAATTAAAGTTTTGAATTCTTCACCGTATTATGCCCAAGCTAATGGCCAGGCTAAAGCATCTAATAAAGGAATTATCAAACTCATTAAGCGCAAGATTAAAGAGTATCCTAAGAAGTGGCATACAATATTAAATGAAGCTTTGTGGTCATATCGGATGACATGTCTTGGTGCAACCAAGGTAGCACCTTATCAATTGGTGTATGGACACGATGCAGTATTACCCTGGGAGATTAAAATTGGTTCTAGGCAAATACGTTTTCAGGATCAACTGACAGCCGATGATTATGATATTCTTATGAAAGATGAATTGGAAGATGTAGCAGGTCATCGGTTAAAAGCTTTAGTTAGCATCGAAGAGAATAAGAAAAGGGTAGCTAGATGGTATGACAAGAGAGTGAAGGTAAAGAAATTTGTCGATGGTGAATTGGTCTAGAAGTTGATTTTACCGATTGGGACTAAAAGTTCTAAGTTTGGCAAATGGTCACCTAATTGGGAAGGTCCATATCGGATAAATCAATCTGTTCCTGGTAATGCATATATTCTTGAAACTCTCTAAGGAGTTGTATTTCCCAGAGCATTAAATGGAAAATATTTAAAGAAATATTACCCTAGTATATGGATAGACGCATAAAAGTATAATTGCCGATAACAATCCTATCGGCTGGAGTTAAAATAAAGTATCAATCGTTGCCGATGCGCTAATTTAACAAAGCCTGGATGGCTTATATCGCACGCAGGCGAATTTCATCGGCTTCATTTAATTTCTTGGTGTCTTCATCGGCACTTCCTTCCACAGGCTTGAGTTTCTTTTTGAGGACCAAGGCCTTGCGAGCTTGAGCATCTCGTTCCTGTTGAAGGGCTTTGATAGCGTCGGGAAGCTGGTCTTCTTCTTGTTTAGCTTGAGTCAGAGCTATTTCAACCTTTTCCAGTTCAGCTAACAGGGCTGCCTTCTTTGCCGATAGATCTAAGATTTTCTGCCTAAGATCGGCACTGGAGGCTTGCAAGTTGTTGATATTCTTGTGCTTCTCATTGGCAGTTTACTTCAGCTGCAGCATTTCTTCTTTAAGTTGAGCCTGAGCTGCTCTGTCAGCAATACGATGAACGGCCCTTTGATATTGAAGTTGTCTGCTCTCCAGATGGACTGCTGGAAAGATGGTTTTTCACTTGGCGCGAGTCCTCTGGAAGGTCAAGGCCTCTAAGGAAGGGGCGTTGTAGCCGATTACTGAGACTGGAGAGGCTGGGTGGAGGTTGAAGGGTTTTTCACTTTTGCTTATTGATGGAACTGGATCATCGGCCTGTTTCAAGAAAGGTTAGCTACCGATATACATATAAAAGGAAGGAAAGAGACAAAAGTTAAAAGGAACTTATTGCATTGTCAGGAACGGCATAATCGGGATCGATCATGTGCCGATATGTGTGAACAGATGTTGAAAACAGCTGTTCTTTCCACTCTTACCACCATTGCTTATATGACTCTGTGATGAAAGATGCTGGTGACCAGGCGGAGAGATCGACATTTGAGATATCGGCATCGGGAGCAAGTCTTACTATCCTGCTCCATTCAGTTCCAGCGGTAATGATTTCTCTGGGCTTGATCACATCGGCATAGCATAGCTTGATTGGCAGTTGCCCAAAGGCCAGCTGGCGAGATACTGTCGATGGATTGTAGAATTCATAAGTAATATGGAAACCTTTCCCGCTACCAAATGTGTTGACTGGGATTGCTCTGGGGGTGATAATGGCCATCATAAGATCATTGTCTTGGTTCAGATCACTATTGGCAAAATTGAAGAGGAGAGGGAACTTGTTATCCTCATCAATGTAAGGTACCCAAGCCCTGAGGTCACGAGGGAGGCCATGGTAGAAAGTTTGAAAAAATCTGCCGATTTGGTCTTCATTGGCTTCTGTTCCGGGAAGGACAATTATGGCTTCGCCGAAGTTGAGAGGGGGGCGTGTTGCCGGTTCATCGTCTCTAAGGACGTGATCTTCGGGAATCTCTCGTGGGAATTCTTGAGCAAAGAGATCCCACTGTAAACGCTTGTGCATGTGAGCGTTTAACCACATATTGATGAACCACCATGGGCCTCCCAGATTGCCGATGGGTTCGCCAAGTATAAGCTTCTGAGATACTTGGTGGAGAAGGTGGTAGGTTGAGCTCACGAGATATCGGCCAAGTGGGAATCTGACACCGTTGGCTAAGAGTTCTGCTGCTGGGAGGAAAGCGTTGGTTGGTCCTACCGATCGGCCACAGAAAATAAACTTCTCCAGCCACATGTTCAGGAATGTGGCGTGTTCCCTTTGATTGACAGTACCAGTCTTTTGGTACTCTTGGATGTATCCCGTCCAGCCGCCGATGTTGCGTGTACTCACTCTGTATTCAGCTTTTCTGCCAAAAATGTGGCCTTCATCGACAGTTGAGATGTCCAAGCCTGTGAGCATATATACATCGGCAAGAGTAGGGGCACATGGGCCATGACCAAACATGAAGGTAATGGTGGTATCTGACCAAAATTGAGCGACAGCTATCATCATGGATTCGTTCTTTTGTATATCGGCAATGGATAGCCTGATACATTGATCTATCTTCCGTTCTGCCCAGAACACTTGCATTGATCTGTTGACCCTCAAGAACCAGTTTTTCCACCCTTTGGTGGGTTTGGGCCAAGAACAGAACGTGTCTTTCCATAGATTCAAAGAGAAATTTTGAGATTTGAAGGGAATACGATTTGCCTCTGCATTAATCAGGTTAGTTGGATCTGGGTCGCCCATTGGACCTAGGCAATGGAGGGGAGGTTGATGGGTTGGAATCACCAGTGTGTTGCGTAGTTCCTGAGTTTGGAGGACCAAGAAAATGGAAGAGATAGGAAAATGCCGACTGTAAGAACTCGCAGGGAACCAAAAGGATTAAAATAAAAGTAATAGAGGAAGAACGAACCGCAGGGACGTCGAAGTTAACAGCCATTGCTTCGAACAGATGAGGGCACGAGCTGGGAACTTGAAGATGACGATGGCTCTGGTGAGTCGAGGATGCGCGGTTGTTGGTTAGGGTTGCCGCCGGAGTGAGAATGCCAAAGGATGGAGTTTGAAGGTAGAAGATGAGCAGCCCAGAGAAATCTATTTATAGGCCATTTGGGGTAGGGGTATTCTTGACTTATCTCTATGCCGTATGCGGATGGATCGAGGTAGTTCAGTTGGATATGGTAACTGTTCGCACGACAATCAAGGGATGGTACAGAAGATTTGACGGCAAGTAATCATGACTTGAAGGATATCTCGATACAGGATTTTTCGGTTCTAAAAAAATGATGCGTTGTGGTAAAGATCTTGCTGATGGATTGTTATTTTGGTATCTCAACCGTAATTAAGGCAAAGAAGGTTGGAAAATGTGCGATATTTATTGAGATACATGGATTAGATCTAGATTTGATTAAATCTAGTAACAAATCATGTTATGCTTGGAGAATGGGTTAAAAAATAGGTAATAGCAAGCATCAGCTGGAGTAAATTTTGGAGCATCAGTATCTTATACTCCAAAATTGGGGGGCATGTGTTGACATCGTTTTTAGCACGTGTCAAGATGATCAGGAAGGGCTAATCAACAGAGGAAAGATTACCGTGTAGATTGATAGCCAAGGAGAATAAATTTGTTTGTGAGTGGTGGCAGCGTATGGATTTAATTTGAAGTGTTGCCGATGAGGTTAAGGGTATTATTGCCGATGCCGATGAAAGAGGGTTTGGAGACTGCTGCCGATGAGACAGGGGATGTACCGATGAAGGAGGATATGAAGACTGCTGCCGATGAAACAGGGAATGTACCGATGGAAGGAACTCGAAGGCTGCTGCCGATGGAACAGGGACTGTGCCGTTGAAAAGGAGGTCGATGAGAATACCATCGTGATTGAGGCGGACTATGGAGTAAAATAGGAGTTAATTTCCTTGTATACGTTTAGTAGAGTCTGAGTTGTATCAAAGTCATGTCTTTCCTTAGATTTGGATTTAGTGTCCTAGTCGTATTTGGTTACGTTTCTATATATCAGGATATAAATACAGAGTGAAGGGCAATGTAATAGGGGATCAATCAATACATCAAAAAACAGCTTTTACTCTTATTTACATCTACTTTCGGCGACTTCGTCAATTTGCATATTTTTCCTTTTTAGAGTTCTCATCGATTCGGCGAGTTGCATTGCTCTAAGTGCAATCTTCGACGATCCCCGAGTTCCGCGTGAGTACCTCTTGGCCGTGACTTCCGGGCGTATCGCTGTTGTCAGGACCAAAGTGCTCGTATCTTCGTCCTTGTCGATTAATAGGTCAAATCGACTGGCACGCTTTGGATATCGACTTCGGGTATTTGCCCTTTGTGTTTGCAGATTTACTTTTGCATCAACAAGGCTACTGCCGATGGAACAGGGATTGTGCCGATGAAAAGAAGGTCAATGAAAATACCATCGTAACTGAGGCGGATTATGGAATAAGATAGGAGTTAATTTCCTTGTATACATTTATTAGAGTTTTATCAAAGTCATGTGTTTCCTTAGATTTGGATTTAGTGTCCTAGTCGTATTTGGTTATGTTTCTGTAGATCAGGATATAAATATAGGGTGAAAGGCAATGTAAGAATCAATCAATACATCAAAAAACAGCTTTTACTCTTATTTACATCTACTTTTGGCGACTTCGTCAATTTGCATATTTTTCCTTTTTACGAGTTCTCATCGATTCGGCGAGTTGCATTGCTCTAGTGCAATCTTCGACGATCCTCGAGTTCCGCGTGAGTACCTCTTGGCCGTGACTTCCGGGCGTATCGCTGTTGTCAGGACCAAAGTGCTCGTATCTTCATCCTTGTCGATTAACAGGTCAAATCGACTGGCACGCTTTGGATATCGATTTCGGGTATTAGCCCTTTGTGTTTGCAGATCTACTTTTGCATCAACAGTTCTACACTCAAGCAAGTGCAATCCCAGAGGGAGAACCTGTTATGATGGGTATGTTCCCTGTTGCTAATCATCCAGCAGTACTGTTATTTGATTCAGGTGCATCGCATACATTCATAAATCGCACCTTTGTTGTTAAGCATGACATTCCAATTATGGGAACGCAAGAAGATTTCTTTATCCAGTCGCCCGGGGGACGACTGTGTACTAAGGAGATGGTACGTGACGTACCTATAGAGTTAGGTGGGCATATATTCCCTACCTCAATGATAATATTACAGAAACAGAATATAGATGTAATCCTGGGTATGAATTGGATGTACCAACGAGGAGCCCTTATAGATGCACTGCATAGGACTATAAGGTTGAACCTACCCGATAATAAATCTCATCTTCTTATCCAACTTCCTATCCCAAAGAGAACAGTTGAAAGGATATGTGCAACTTCAGTACAGGAGATTTGTGATATACCGGTAGTCTGTGAATTTTCAGATGTGTTTCCAGATGATCTACCAGGTCTGCCACCAGACAGAGATGTAGAGTTTGTGATTGAGTTAAAACCGGGTACTGCCCCAATATCCCGGAGAGTTTACAAAATGCCACCCAATGAATTGGCAGAACTCAAGGATCAATTACAAGAGTTACGTGACAAAGGTTTTATCAGACCCAGTTCCTCACCATGGGGATGTCCGGCTCTTTTTGTCAAGAACAAAGATCATACTTTAAGGATGTGTGTTGATTATAGGCCATTGAATGAAGTAACCATTAAGAACAAATATCCGTTGCCTCGCATTGATCTACTCTTTGATCAGCTTGCGGGGGCAAACGTATTTTCCAAGATCGATCTTCGATCAGGGTACCATCAAATCAAGATTCGACCTGAAGATATCCCAAAGACTGCATTCACCACCAGATATGGACTATATGAATACCTAGTTATGTCTTTTGGTCTCACCAATGCACCGGCACATTTCATGTATCTGATGAACTCAGTTTTCATGCCGGAGCTTGACAAATTTGTGGTTGTGTTTATTGATGATATTCTGGTATACTCCAAAAGTGAAGAAGAGCATGTTGAGCATCTCAGAGTTGTTCTGACTCGTCTGAGAGATCATCAACTGTATGCCAAGTTCAATAAATGTGAGTTTTGTTTAAGAGAAGTGCAATTCTTAGGACATGTGTTGTCAGCCGAAGGAGTAGCAGTAGATCCTGGCAAGGTGGAAGATATTCTGAATTGGAAACCACCAATCTCAGTTCATGAAGTCCGAAGTTTTCTGGGAATGGCGGGTTATTACCATCGATTCATACCTGACTTTTCAAAGGTAGCCAATGTAACGGAACCGTCCAAATTATAAGAGCACAAGTATAAAAACAATCACCGAAGTGATCAAATTCTCACACTTGAGCCCATATAACTCCGGTAGTCCACGAAATCGCGAGGGATTTCAAACCAAACCGAGAGCAACCAGATCGTAATGATTCAACATAACACAACACTTGTTACACAGTTCAAAAGTAATCTCATACATCGGAGTACAAATATTTTTATTACAAAACCAAAGTAAAGATTAGCGGAAGCAACATAATTTCGGAAACCATTTTAAGTCAAATACTGCCAGTACATAGTCACATCCTGCAAAAGCATACCAGAAGAGATACTACAGAGACCACGCCCATATGGTCTAGTCTTCACACCCACATGGCGAAGACAATACTTGCAGCAACAAGTATGAATCTGCTACCTGCAACAGGTGGGAATAAACCCTGAGTACAACTCAGCTAGACTTACCCGACAAAAACCAGAAACAAAGGTGACACCAAGGGTTATGCAAGGCTTTATATAAGTGGGCTAGCTTGACTCATTTGCATAAAAGCTTAATACAGATAAATAACCATTATATGCTTTAAGTATCAAGTTGATCATCATTAACCTGAAAACTAGATTTGCACCTGTACTAGAGCAATCACTTTATTAAGAGCAAACAATATTAACCATAGCAGGTATAATAAGGCTATCATCATCATTATCATCAATTCCGAACCATCATTAATCTTTAGTGTATCTACGTTGGAGATAACCAGTCAAGTTTCTCACTATCCGGGAGAGACGGCGACTCGAATCGATTCTAACTCAGCTGAGGGGGTATTCCTGACACTCACCCGGCAAACCCCGCTAAAGGCAGCCGTAGATAACCTTTGGTACAACTCAGGGTGGGTTCGAACAGCGCCGTGTTCTCAGGGATACCAGTGGCCAGGATGCTCAGGACTTTTAACTCACCTGCCCTTGGACCCTCTGGCTCCCTTCCGAGGCGACTTTCACTTTTCGACTTCGCAACCTGAGTTGAGCTACTAGGCTTCGCGGTCGGCAACCTCAGGCCGGCCAGCTAAATGTCAGGCATGCGTTCAAAATGACATAGAAGGCTCCAGGTCTCGGTCCTTAATCGACACAGACGGGGATAGATCCACACCCAAGACCTCCATGCCTTGTTGCTTCACTATCGTCATCCCGCCCGGTCTCATTTCATTTTATTAACACATGGTTCACTTCCACGATAGCAAGTATAGCCAACCGTGACCTGATAAAGCCCTATATCTCGTAGGTGACAGGAAATCACCCGACTTCTACCGGTCTAATTAAGCAGGGCTAAGCATAGATACGATCCTGTCTACATAGGATTCAAGGTTCGAATTGCTGGACAAGGAGTGTTATCAATGTAGCAAGGGTTTCCAACCAACTCCTATCACGTAACGCAACAATACATATAACATGTATAGATAGATAATTGTTTTGAAAGTAGGAGGCTTAAAATGCTCCGGGGCTTGCCTTAACCGAAAGAAGAGAGATCAAGGTTCGGCTTCAAGAACGATTCCCACGTCTTCTCCGGCTTCGTCGGACTGGACTTCCGGCTCTCGAACGGACTTCAACTTCGGGTTCCACGCCCAGCGGGACTTCACTTGTAACACGATTCTTGGCACACCTATTGCATGCATAAGCATCCAATGAATTTCATGTATGCATCCAAAAATGACATGATGATTTAGGGACGTGTATGAATGATGTGAAGATAAATGCAATGACATTGCAATGTTGTAAGCACAAAACCAAGTTACGTGGTGCTCTATTCAAATCACTTCAAGCTTAGGTGCAAATTTCCTCTCTGGTATTAACCCGTTTGAACACCTCTAAGAAACCACTAAGTATCACAAAGTTAATACTAAACACGCACGTAACAAGATTCCAGACATTAGTATTTACAACATATTATCAACAGTAGCTAAGAAAACTCACAACTGGAGTTCTACAATTCTAAATGACCTGAAAGAGGACATTCTAGAAAGCTTATGAAATTTTTTTACAATTAATTTATAAACATCTAAGCATGATTTCACCATTTACCAAGTTAAAATAGCACATGTACAGAATCTGTTCTAAAAGATAGAAAGCACTTCCAAAACTGAACCCAACTTGGAACAGCTGTCATTTCTAAACTATAAGTCCAAATGCTACCAAAATTTACCAGAAACTAGTTCATGCAATTCTCAACAACTTTGCTATAGATCACCAAGCACGAAAACATCATTATCATAGGTTAATTCTTTTAACTAGCAATTCTGTCCAGAAATGGCAGAATCACTAAATTAAATAATTACTGATGATTCAAAAGCACAATTGGACTAAACCAAGTTTACCAACTTGTTGTGCATACCAAAGAAACATCAGAAAGTATAATGCCAACTTCTAAATAAATTATTTAATATTATTTTATAATTTATTTAGTTAATTAGGTGATTAAAGAAACATATAGTAAAACTATATATAAAAAATCTACAAAAATTACAGTAGCCACCTAATGCTTCACATAGGCTACCATAAAAATTTCACTTCATTTTGACAAGCAAATATGGAGATATCAAAAATAACAGATGGTAGGTCTATTTCTAGCATAAATAGGAAACCCTATTGAAAAGCATCAAACAACAGATTTCACATTTTTCCTAGCATCTTTCTAACATAAGAACAACACTCACCAAGTTTCACCCTTACTAGATCTATAGAAAAATTATGAAAATTCACCCAAGATCCATTCAAGCAAACAAGATAATTATATAACTATTTAATTCATCATAAAACATGGCACATTTTATATTTTTATAATAAACTAGACATTATATAGAGCACAACACATTTTGAACCATATCATTTGGAGCTACCAATCAAGAATTATGAATTTTTGAATCTAGCATCAAATCTGTGAAATAAATAAAAAAACAAAAACCATTTCCTAAACCTAACTGGGCCGGCCCGGCTTGACTGCTTGGGCCTCGCACGCGGCTCAGCCCGACACGTGCTCGGCCCAGCACGCCGGCCCAACCAAGCCGAGACAGGGGAGGGACTCCCGCGCCGACAGGCGGGCCCCTGCGGCCAGAGAGAGCGGGGGCAGGGGAGCGGCTCCGACCGGCGAGTGCTCGCCGCCGGTGCCGACTCCGGCGAGCCCGAGGGCACCTACGCGCTCCCCACTCGATCCCGCACCAAATGTCGCCACCAACAAGACCTATTGCTACCCCTAACTATGCCGGCGGCGAGAGCAGCGGCGGCGCGCAAGGCACGGCGGCGCTCCGGCGACCACGAACCCGCCATTGTCCGGCTTGAGCTCGGTACGAGCTCCATGAGACCACGGCGAAGCTCCCTAGGTGGAAAAGAAGAACGGAGAGGGGCCCTAACTAGGTGGACCACGGTGAGGCCGAGCTCCGGTGAGGTGGCCTCCATGGCGGTGACAGGGAAAACGCCCAAAGCGCCCTTACCACCGCTCGCTCGACTCCACAAGAGGTTGGAGATGATGAAGAAGGGTGCTACGGTCCACTAAGGGGAACGAATCGAATGGTGGTGCTCGGCTGCGGTGGCGACGGCGGTCGCTGCGCTCGGCTTCCGCTCCCACGCGCGGTGAAGGCGACAGAGAGGGGGAATGAAATGGCGAGCGAGCTGAGGGCAAGGGAGCAAGCCTCAGGTGGCGTGGCGACCTCCCGCGTGCGAGCTGAGCTCGGTGCCGACGCGTGTTGGCCACGCGGCATCGAGTGCCTGTGCCCGATCGGCCATGACCGAGTTCAGTTACTGAACTAAAGACGCCGATAGAAGTGACTGTCAGACCAAGTTCGGAGCTCAAGATCTCGCAAACCATTTTGAATTGGGCCAAAGCGTTAACTACAAAATGATAGAGCTATAGGCATACTACAAGATTGTCAATAGGGTCTTGGGCTGATTTGGCTTAGGTAGTGAGATACAACTCCCCAAAGTAGGTCACAAGGAAACTGAAACTAAATTTCAGTTAAGGCTCGACTGAACCCTGATTTTCAAAGCACTTTAGCTCATAAACCATTGGGAACTAGGTGGTGGTGTTATTGGAAATATTGTAGAGCTATGGTAGGTCTCCAATTTTGTCAATATGGACTTGAGCTAGTTTGGCCTGTATTTGAAACTATAGAGCACTAAACTGGGGTACACTGAAACTGTAAGTCAGTACACAAGACTTAGAAAATTTGCTAAGTGTTGAAACAACATGGAAACCTAACTTGTGGGCCCTGTTTGAGGATGTTCTAGCCATTTTCATGAGATGGTTATATTGAGACTTTTGTTCCTTGATAAATTTTCTACAACTTTGGTAAAGGGTGCACCTCCATGCAAGGTCTCTAGATACCACTTTTAAATTGGTCAAAACAGATCAGTACTATGGTCAAACTGGGGTCAAACCTAGTCAATTTGGATTTTGGTCAAAACATGAATATAGACCCTAGCTCATTTTGCTCCACTAACATATCAAAGATGTTTTCAAGCCCCCAAGTCACACAATAGCATCACATCTGTCATCTATACAAAACCCTAGCAACACATAAAAGAAGCACATAGAAATCACAATGTTGCAAGGTCATGTTTCAAGCAAGGATGCACATGAAATGACGATGCTTATGGTAATGCCATGCCATGATCATGCATTATGAATGCATTATGAGGCTAACTAACACCAGGGTGTTACAGCCAAGCCAATCACAGAGTTGTTGAAGAATCAAACTAAGTTCATATGGTCTCCAGAATGTGAGAAAGCTTTTAGAATTCTAAAGAAGTCATTGACAACTGCTCCAGTTTTGGCACAACCAGATATAGAAAAGCCATTTGATGTTTATTGTGATGCCTCGGGTATTGGCCTTGGTTGTGTATTGATGCAAGAAGGCAGAGTCATTGCTTATGCCTCGAAACAGTTGAAGCGTCATGAAGAACATTATCCGACACATGATCTTGAACTAGCAGCTGTGGTTCATGCATTGAAAATCTGGCGTCATTACTTGTTAGGTAATACTTACCACATGTATACAGATCACAAGAGCTTAAAGTACATCTTTACTCAGTCAGAATTGAATATGAGGCAAAGAAGGTGGCTGAAATTAATAAAGGACTATGATTTAGAAGTGCACTATCACCCTGGAAAAGCGAATGTTGTTGCTGATGCACTCAGTAGAAAGAATCATTGCAATTGCATGACTGTGAACCCAATGGATTACAGTTTGTGTTACAAATTAGAAAAGTTGAATATTGAAATAGTTCCACAAGGTCAGTTGACTAATGTCACAATAGAATCAACAATCAAAGATCAAATTATATCTGCTCAGAGAACAAATTTCGAAATAGCTCACATCAAAGAAAAGTTAGAACTGGTCAACAGACAGATTTTAGTATTAATGATGCAGATGTGTTATGGTTTAAGAACCAGCTAGTGGTCCCAAAGGTTCTAGAGTTACGTCAGCTCATTCTTGATGAAGCACATAGTACAAGGTTTTCTATTCATCCAGGGAGTAATAAGATGTATCAAGATTTGAAACAGAGATTCTGGTGGACCAAAATGAAAATTGAGATCGCCAAGTATGTTGCCAGATGTGACACTTATAAAGTGAAGGCAGTACACTTGAAGTCGACAGGAATGTTACAACCCTTGCCTATTCCATCCTGGAAATGGGAAGATATCAGTATGGATTTCATTATTGGGTTACCCAAGACCTCAAGAGGCTTTGATTCAATTTGGGTCATTGTGGACCGACTGACAAAGTCATCTCATTTTATTCCAGTTAAGGTGGACTATTCTGCTATAACTTATGCAAGAATATATATTGCACGAATCCTGAGTCTTCATGGGGTACCAAAGACCATTGTATCTGATAAAGGTACGTAGTTTGTCAATAAATTTTGGAGACACCTACATGAGTCCCTGGGTACAAAACTTCTGCACAGTACCGCTTATCATCCACAAACAAGTGGTCAGACTGAAAGGGTCAATCAAATTCTAGAAGACATGTTAAGGTCATGTGCACTTAATTATTCAGACACTTGGGACGAGTGGTTACCTTTAGCAGAATTCTCCTACAATAATAGTTATCAAGAGAGTATCAAAATGGCACCGTTTGAAGCATTGTATGGCCGCAGGTGCAGAACTCCATTGAATTGGTCAGAACCGGGAGAAAGATGGTTTTTCGGTGTTGATCTTGTGAAACAAACAGAAGAAAAAGTTAGACAGATCCAGAATAATTTAAAAGTTGCTCAGTCCAGACAAAAGAGTTATGCTGATAAAAGGCGTAGACCTTTGGTATTCCAAGTAGGGGATTATGTTTATCTAAAAGTATCACCCATGAAAGGAGTTAGCAGATTTGGAGTCAAAGGCAAACTCGTAGCACGTTATATTGGTCCATTTCAAATCATTCAACAATGTGGAAAGGTGGCATATAAGTTAAAGCTGCCTGAACAACTGTCAGCCATGCACAATGTATTTCATGTATCACAAATGAAGAAGTGTTTGCAAGTACATGATCAAGTGGTTGATGTTGAGGGAGTTGAACTTGAACCGGATTTGACATATTCTGAACATCCTGTCCGAGTTTTGGATCAAAAAGATCGTGTTACCCAAAGTAGAACAACTAAATGGTACAGAATACAATGGAATCAACATTCAGAAGAGGAAGCCACCTGGGAATCGGAGGATTACCTGTTGGAGAATTTCCCAGAGTTCTTTGCTTCTATCTAGGTTGCAATTTCTTCTATAAACTGTAACCTACATTTTCAAGTCTTTGTAATATAGAAAACCCCCTACCTGTTTTGTAGACAAGTCTGGGATGTGTTTGCTTGACACGTTTTCTTTTCCATTACTTAACTCAAGGCTTTAAATCTCGGGACGAGATTTCTTAAGGGGGAAGGGCTGTAACACCCCGGGTGTTATAGTGCTAATTAATCTGCCATGTCATCATAATGCATTGCAAAGCATCCATGTTAGGTTAACCTTATTATGCATCAACTAAAACGAGTTTACTTATCTAGATTGGATGTGCTTCTTAGTGGTGTGATTTGAACCCAAAAACCCTAATTTCAAATGCCACCGCAAATACTTAGTCCATGCCCTGCGTAATTTGAGGTGTGTGACTGTATTGCACACTAGTGTCAAGTGTAGGGTATGAGCTCAAGTACAACACCTAAAATAAAGCTCCAAGTTTGAGTTTGAATTGGAGTCCAAAAACTTGTCACGAGTTTTTCCGATTCGAATTTAAATTCAAATATGGGGAGAAATGTAAAAGAATTTCCAAAAGCTAAATTGGTCAACCAAGAGTGGCATTTGGTCAACCATGTCATGTTGGTCCAAAGGATGCCCTTGGGTGAGGTTTTGATCACTAAGTAATCACAAATCAAAGTAGCAACAAATTCCAATTGAAAATTCCTCTGAAAACCCTAAATTTCAAAACCCTGTTTTACCCCTTTTGAAATAATTCAAAATCTAAGCAAAATTTGGGAAAAAGTTCAAAACCAAGTTTGTTTAACTTTTCAAGGGCTACAACTTTGGTGTTTTGAGTTTTCAAAGTTTTAGTGTAAAATGTGGAGCAATTTTGAAAATAAACAAATTTCAGTTTTAACTCATTTTTGTCCCCAAACTAAGATTTCAAAATGGAGGCAGAATTTGAAAATGTTTTGAATAGCAAAGTTGTAGGTCTTGTTGAGATGTACAACTTTGGTGTTCGGAGATTTTGAAGTTTCAATATGAAATCAAAAGTAATTTCTAAATTACCAAATCCTAAAAATGTGTCCCCTTTTAAATTTAAACTCAAATTTCAAAATCCAGTTAGAATTTGAAAAAGTGTTCAATACAAAACTTGTAGAGCTTGAAATTCTGAAGATTTCATAAATTGAAAGTTTTTCAAGTTGTTACATGAATTTGAAAGTAATTTAAAAAATCAGTTTGAATTCAGAGTTTTGGGGGGGAGCTAGAGTGCCACGCCAATCACCGACGGCCACCGGCCGGTATCGGCGCCGGCTGATCGCCGCCGTGGCCTTCCACGGCCTTCGCGTGCGGTCGGGAACGCCAGCGCGACGACGCGAGCAGTTCAGCTCTGTAGCGCGACCGCCTGCTATAAATACCTAGCGTTCACAGTGACGTTGTCCGTTTTTGCCACCGCAGCTCCGCCGCTCGCCGCTGCCGCCGTCGGGCCATCTCCGGCCACGCCAACCGCACCATTAGCTCCGCCTCAGCCTCGCGCACCACGTGGACCACCGGAGTTCACCGTTTTCACACCCAAACCTCCGCACCGCCTGCTCCCGTGCCCACCTCCGGCGACCGCCCGCCATCCTCGCCTTCCTGTGGCCAGGCCACTCCAGCCGCTCCCCGTCGCCACCGAGAGCTCCACTGCAACCGCGGTGAGCCACTGATGCTCCCCAACCCTTCAATTTAGTCTCTACCGCTTTGTGTGCGCCGGCATGCTGCTCCCGTGTCCACCGTTGAAAGTCCCTAGTTTGGTTTTGGCTAATTGATGAAACCTAGGACTAACCTTTGTATCTAAGTGGATGATTTAGATAAAGGTGGTCATTGCATATGAGACATGACATTGACTCATGTGACCAAGATGGTGAAGACCAAGATGAGGCTTGGCTCGATGGACCGGTTGTGAAGGTGAAGGGCAAGTCGAGGCTTCGAAGCGAAGGACCATGCGATGGTGAAGCTTGAGCAAGACTTGACGCCGACGGACCAATGCAACGGTGAAGAGCAAGTGAAATCAAGGTCGATGGATCAAGACGGTCATGTGATGATATGAAGTGGAACATATCATTTGGAGAAATAAAATGGGCTCAAGGCAAAGGTATAACCATAGGGCCATTTTGTTTTACACTCAAGACACCATAGAGGGTGTGAGTGGTTTAGGGTCGATAGCCGAACTATTAAGAGGGGAAGTCTTATCGGATATTCGACGCATGGGTGCCACTAGGTGAATTCATGAAGTGCATTGCATGTAGGGCCTAGTGAGCTAACTAGAAAACCTTTGAAAATGATCGAGAAAAAGCTAACACACAAGCACATGGAGATGTACACTTGATGGTGTTGGCACATTTGCAAAGGTGGCGTCGGTCGCGCTGTGGTTTGCGGGAAGAGAGGGGTTTGGGTTCCTCTCTCCCTCCCGCCGAGCGTGCGAGCGCGGGATTCAGGCGATTTCGAGGAAATGAAATGCCTATTTTCCATTGCGCCGGAAGTCGGAAAAGAAACGGAGGCGAACGCGGTCACAGAGGTGACCGGACGCTGCACCGGACGCTGCACCGGACGCTGCACCGGACGCGGTCACTGTGCGACCGGCGCGTCCGGTCAGTACAGCGCGGGCGTCAGGCGCGCGGGCTAGGGTCTGCCACCGGCGCGTCCGGTGACTCGCGGGACCGGCGCGTCCGGTCAGACGAACAGCGTTTCACAAGGACGATCGGACGCGGTGCGCGTCCGGTCACACACGATCAGACGCGTCCGGTCGTCAAGGGAGCTTACTGGACTCCAACCGGACGCGGTCACTGTCGTGTCCGGTCGTTGCGAGGAGCGCATCCGGTCATGTCTTCGCGCGCGCGGGTACTGTGCACACCGGTGCGTCCGGTCGTTTGCAGCAGCGCGTTCGGTCGCTCAGTTGACCGTTGGCGCACAGTGACCGTTGGAGGATCTAACGGACGAATTTGAAATTGGGGGACACGTGGACGTCGCAGGGCGACCGGACGCGGTGAAGCGCGTCCGGTCAGTTACGACCGGCGCGTCCGGTCGTCCCGCGAAAAACGGTCAGTGGAGTTGTAACGGCTCTATTTGTTTGGGATGCTTATAAATACTTGTTGGCCGGCCCTTGGGGAGGTCTCTTGGCATTTCTAACACTCTTGTGCATCCTTTGAGCTAGAGCTACTCCTCCCACTCATCTCCCTTGCTTGATTGCAAATCAAAAGTGAGATTGAGTGATCCCAAAGTGCATTGCATAGCTTGAGGGCATCTAGTGGCACTTGTGGGTGGTTTAGCCGGTGGATTTCTTGTTACTCTTGGAGAGTACCGCTCCTAGCCGGCTTGGAGATTGTTGGAGGCGTTGGCAAGAGAAGGTGATTGTTCTTGGCCACCTCCGGTTGATTGTGAGAGGTTCTTGTGCTTTCCTCGGCGGGACGCCAAAAGCAACTCTAGTGGAATCCGCGTGTCATTGAGTTACCTCACTTGAGAGTGGTGTCTTACGGTGCCTTGCGGGGTGTGTCTTGAGGGGCAAGTGACTTGAGGGTCACACCGGGGAACCATCTAGGTGTTGGTCGACACAACCGGTGACGTAGCTTGTCGGTGCACAAGTGAACACCGGGTGAACAAATTTTGTGTCTCTTGTCTCCCGGTGATTGGTCTTCATTTTGTGTTGTTGTCAATATTGATTGATTGTATATCATCTTGGTAATTGGCAACATCTTCACTTCACCGTCGGTATAATAATCACAATCCTCTCTCTTGCATTTACATTCACTAGATTATCTTGTGTAGCTCTAGTAGTAGCTTTGCTAGTAGTATTATTAGCTTGTTCACTAGTGTTTCTTTAGTGACATAGCTCTTGTGTGAACTAGAGATCATAATCTACTAGACTTGTGGATAGGAGGCTTGCATCATAATCCTTGGCTAAGCAAAACTCGCTTTACGCCGTTTGTTATTCTAACAAGTTTGCTTAGTGGTACTTGTAGAATTTTTAATAGGCTATTCACCCCCCCTCTAGCCATCTAGGACCTTACAAGTGGTATCAGAGCCGTGGTCACCGTTTTATTCAAGGCTTAACATCCTTCGGTGTGAAAAATGGCTCAAATTGTGTTCAATCATGTTGGGGGCAAGCCACCGTTCTTTGATGGTGTTAGTTCTTTTGCTCATTGGAAGAGAAAAATGACAATGTACCTTGGTTCTATTCATGAGAGAGTATTACAAGTCACCGAGAATGATTTTGCTATCATTGATCCCGATCATCTCACCGATGAAGATAGAGCAAATAGAACATGCAATAGAATGGCTCTCAATACACTTTACAATGGTATTGACACAAAAGTATTTGAGGGCATCAAGGATTTAGATTTGGCAAATGAAGTATGGACAAGGTTGAGTGAAACATATGAGGGCACTAAGGTTGTGAAGAGTGCCAAGCTATATGGGCTCAAGAGTGAGTTTGAGAACTTCAAGAAAAAGGATGATGAAACAATCATTGAAATGTTTCATAGATTGCAAGTGATAGTCAATGATCTCAAGAGCTTAGGGCACAAGACTCAAGATCAAGATTTTTGTCACAAGTTCTTATTGAGCTTACCTAGAAGATTCAAGATGTTGATCATGATGTTGCAAAGAGATGGGCTTGAAGCAATGAAGCCAAATGATTTGCTTGGTGAAGTATTGACCTATGACAAATATGATCAAGATGTTGATGACAAGGAGAAGGTGGAAGATGAGAAGAAAAAGAAGACCGTAGCATTCAAAGCCACCTCCTCCAAGGGCAAAGCTACCATCATTGAAGAAGAAGAAGACAACAATGAAGATGGGGAATTTGAAATTGATGATGAGGCACTTGCTCTTGTAGTCAAGAAGATGGGTCACATGTTCATCAAGAGAAGAGGCTTTAAGAAGAGAAATGACAACTTCAAAAGAAATGAGCAACAAAGAAAGTGCTTCAATTGTGATAGCACTGAGCACCTTCAAGCGGAATGTCCTTATGATAAAAAGAAGAACAAAAAGGACAAGTTTGAGAAGAAGAAGAGAGAGGCCAAGATGACATTCAAGAAAGGCAAAAATGGTGCCTATGTGATCACTTGGGAAAGTGAAGATAATGAAGAAGAAGAAGAAGAATCATCCAACAAGGCTTTTGCTTCCATTGCTATCAACAAGAAGCCATCATTATTTGATTCATCCTCTTCATGCTTCATGGCTAAAGAAGCTAAGGTATTATATGATGAGAGTGATGATGAAAGTGAAATGGAATATGCTCATGATAGTGATAATGATAATGATAATGAAAATGATGATGATGAACCAACTAAAGAACAACTATATGACTTGATGCAACAAACTAGAGACATAGCCATTGCCAAGGACAAAGAGTGTAAGAAGCTTTCAATGAAAGTAGCAATACTTGAGAAAGTCCTTAGTGAGCTTAAGACCACTCATGAGAGTCTAGTGGAAGACCATGAGGATCTTGATAAGGCTCATTCCAAGCTTGAAAAAGCTCACTCATTGCTACTTGAGCAACAAGCTAAGAAGGAGGTTGTTGTATCATGTGATATAGGTGTTACATGTGATATAATTGATGAATCCTTTAATGAACCTATCATCATGTCAAATACTAACCCTTCTTATAGCTCTTCATCCACCACCACTAACTCTACCTCCACTACTAATGATGGTTTCACTTGTGATGCCTCACTAATGGTTGAGAATGAGACTCTCAAGAGAGAGGTGGATGAGCTCACTCACGCCCTAGGCAAAGCCTATGGTGGTGAGGCCCGCTTGCTTAAGTGCTTGGGTAGCCAAAGGTTCTCTCTTAACAAAGAGGGTTTGGGCTACACCCCCAAGAAAGGCAAGTCGGCCTTTGCAACTCCAAAGCCTAGCTTTGTGAAGGGCAATGGTCGGTTTTGCAATAGATGCAAGCAAGTTGGGCACCTAGAGCATAATTGCAATAAAAGGAACCAAAGCAAGAACCTTGTTAATGCTATACCTTTTGATTCTTGCTATGTGCTTACCAAGGGTGTGAAGGGTGTGCAAGCTAAGTTTGTTGGTACACCAATTGTGGGCCCAAAGAAGAAGGCTATTTGGGTACCAAAGAGCTTAGTTACTAACCTACAAGGACCTAAACAAAAGTGGGTACCTAAGCTTCATTAATTTGCTTGTAGGTCAATTACAAAGCCGGAGGAAGGCATTGGATTATTGATAGTGGGTGCACTCAACACATGACCGGTACATCAAGAATGTTTGACTCAATCAATGACAATAATAGTGGTGTTGATTCTATCACATTTGGCAATAATAAGAAAGGCAAGGTTATTGGCTTGGGCAAGATTGCAATATCAAATGACATGAGTATCTCCAATGTGTTGCTAGTTGAAAGCTTGGATTTCAATCTTCTATCCGTGGCACAAATATGTGATCTAGGCTACAAGTGCATCTTTGGGGTTGATGATGTGGAAGTTATTAGTGTGGATGGTTCAAATGTGGCATTTAAGGGCTTTAGATATGAGAATCTCTACCTAGTTGACTTCAATGCTAGAGAAACTTCTTTGACAACTTGCTTAGTCTCCAAATCAAGCATGGGTTGGCTTTGGCATAGAAGGCTTGGTCATGTTGGCATGAAACAATTGAAGAAGCTTACAACTCACAATCTTGTCAATGGTTTGAAAGATGTTGAATTTGAGAAGAATAAGCTTTGTAGTGCATGTCAAGCCGGGAAGCAAGTTGGAAGCTCACATCCAAAGAAGAGTACAATGAGCACATGCAAAGCATTTGAGTTGATGCACATGGATCTATTTGGACCAACAACATATACAAGCATAGGCGGCAACAAGTATGGCTTTGTCATAGTGGATGACTTCACAAGATTCACATGGGTATTCTTTCTTAGTGACAAAAGTGAAGTGTTTGACACCTTCAAGACATTTCTCACTAGAGTTCACAATGAGTTTGAGATTAGAATCAAGAAAGTGAGAAGTGACAATGGAAGTGAGTTCAAGAATACAAGAATTGAAGAACTTTGTGATCATTATGGTATTGGACATCAATTCTCGGCCAAGTACACTCCACAATCAAATGGTCTAGTTGAGAGGAAGAATAGAACATTGCTTGATATGGCTAGATCAATGCTTCATGAGTACAATGTGAGTCAATCATTTTGGGATGAAGCAATCAATACCGCTTGCTACTACATCAATAGACTATATTGTCATCCATTACTAGAGAAGACCCCATATGAGCTACTTCATGGAAGAAAGCCCAATATTTCTTATTTTAGGGTTTTTGGTTGCAAATGCTATATCTTGAAGAAAGGCACTAGATTGGGAAAGTTTGACAAGAGATGTGATGAGGGATTCCTACTTGGTTATTCAACTACAAGCAAAGCTTATAGAGTTTGGAACAATTCAAGTGGCATTCTAGAAGAAGTCCATGATGTGCAATTTGATGAAACCAATGGGTCACAAGATGAAGAAGAAAATCTAGATGATATTGGTGGAACTCTATTAGTGGAAGCAATGAAGAACATGGACATTGGAGACATTAGAGCAAAGCAAGTAATTGATATCCAAGATGATGATAAAAATCAAGTGCTCAATTCACCATTCAAGCTAGTTAGTGACTCTCAAGTGCAAGATCATGGTGCTAGTTCTTCTCATCAAGATACATCAAGTGATCAACCAAGCTCAAGCAATCAAGTGCAAGTACTCCAACCACAACATATTGCAAGAGATCACCCCATTGATAGTGTTATTGGTGATATTAGAAGTGGTGTGCAAACAAGATCAAGATTGGCAATGTTTTATGAGCATGCATCATTTGTGTCAACCATAGAACCAAAGAAGATAGAAGAAGCTTTGAGGGATGCCGATTGGATCATGGCTATGCAAGAAGAGCTTAACAATTTCACAAGAAATGATGTTTGGGAGTTGGTAGAAAGGCCAAATGACTACAATGTGATTGGAACCAAGTGGGTGTTTAAAAACAAGCAAGATCAAGATGGCATTGTAGTGAGAAACAAAGCAAGACTAGTTGCTCAAGGTTACACTCAAGTTGAAGGTCTTGACTATGATGAAACATATGCTCCTGTGGCAAGATTGGAGGCAATAAGGATACTATTGGCTTATGCTTGTGCACACAACATCAAACTATATCAAATGGATGTCAAAAGTGCATTTCTCAATGGGATCATCAATGAGTTAGTCTTCGTTGAGCAACCGCCCGGATTTGAAGATGACAAGAAACCCAACCATGTGTACAAGTTGAAGAAGGCTTTATATGGCTTAAAGCAAGCACCTAGAGCATGGTATGAGAGGCTAAGGGATTTCCTTCTCTCTAAGGGATTCAAGATGGGCAAGGTTGATACAACTCTATTCACCAAGAAGATTGGAAATGATCTATTCATAGTGCAAATATATGTTGATGACATCATCTTTGGATCAACCAATCAAGCTTATTGTGAAGAATTTGGTGCTATGATGGCCAAAGAGTTTGAAATGTCTATGATTGGTGAACTTAGCTACTTCCTTGGTCTTCAAGTAAAGCAATTGAAGAATGGGACATTTGTGAGTCAAGGGAAATACATAAGGGACATGTTGAAGAAGTTTGGAATGCAAGATGCAAAGCCAATTTCAACTCCAATGGGTACAAATGGTAATTTGGATAGTGATCTTGATGGCAATATGGTGAATCAAAAGGAATATCGGTCTTTGATTAGAAGTCTACTCTATGTCACTGCATCAAGGCCGGATGTCATGTTTAGTGTTTGCATGTGTGCTAGATATCAAGCCTCACCTAGAGAGAGTCATCTCACGGCCGCAAAGAGAATATTGAGGTACTTGAAGCAAACAAGAGATGTTGGACTATGGTATCCCAAGGGGTCAAAGTTTGAATTGATTGGATATTCGGACTCCGACTATGGGGGTTGCAAGATCAATAGAAAGAGCACAAGTGGCACATGTCAATTACTTGGAAGATCACTTGTGTCATGGTCCTCAAAGAAATAAAATAGTGTGGCAATCTCTACCGCCGAAGCCGAATATGTGAGTGCGGGGAGTTGTTGTGCACAATTGCTATGGATGAAATCAACTTTGAAGGATTATGGTCTCAACTTCAAGAATGTGCCATTGCTTTGTGATAATGAGAGTGCAATCAAGATGATACAAAACCTGGTTCAACATGGAAGAACAAAGCATATTGACATAAGGCATCATTTCATTAGAGATCATCAACAAAAGGGAGATATTGCCGTTGAGAGTGTTGGCACCGATGATCAACTTGCCGATATTCTCACTAAGCCACTTGATGAAAAGAGGTTTTGCAAGCTAAGGAATGAATTGAACATTCTTGATTTCTCAAACATGAGTTGAATGCACCCCACCCACTTATTGACATGCCTCTCCTTCGACATTGCAAGGTAAAGTTGATTGACATGTCATTCATCCTATGCTAAGGACTTGCTAGAGCATGTAGACATATTAAGTGGTATGCATGAGCATTCATGATAAATCAAATGAATTTGATGGATATATGTTACCACTATTGCCTCTTTGATTGTTTTGATCTAGTGGTGGCATATGACATGTTTGTGAGCTTGCAAACCTAGTGTTGAATCTAGAAGATTTGCTATAAGTGTTTAATTCAACATAGGCAAGATAACCCTTATTAGGAGGTGTGAAGAAGCTTGTCTTTGGTTCAAATCGAATTAAATATCTTTGGCAAGTGTTCTAGGTTGAACCAAATTTGATAAATTTAACCTACTCCATCGATCATTGTTCTTCACTCCACAATTTGATCCCATTTTTGGGTAAGTTGTTGACAAAGGGGGAGAGAAAAAGATGATTCAACATGATAAAGGGGTAAATAAAATTTTTGATGCACACAAGTAGGGGGAGCAAGCTCATAAACAAAGTTGTTGCATTTGTTTGTGCATTTTCATATGACTTGCTCATTGCACATGTATTTAGATTCAATATACATACTTGTGTGGTGCAATGCTAGTATAGAACTTGGATGATGAAATGATCTACTAGCATGCATAGGAATAGTTTTACATATGGTATCTAGACTTGCCTAAAGTTTTTACAAGTGGTCCAAGAACCTTTACTTATAATGTTGATCTCACGGGGTTCTTGAGTTTTGATGGTTGTCTAGTTACTTCAAGATGCTAAGGATGGTGTAAAGGCAACTCCGATTGGTATCACGCTTCAAAGGTCCATTTCTTACACCTTAGCATCCTTTTGGTAGAATTACTCTCCCAACACCTCTATCCATGCATATGTGCAAAGCTTTCAATCCAAACTCTATGCACATATGTAGGGGGAGCTAATGCTACCAAAACCGAGCTTGTGATAATTGTCCAAACTTTACTTATGAGCAAAATGATTGGACAAGTATGACAAGTTCAAAACTTTTATTATCAAAATCATCTTTGAGAGGGTTGTCATCAATTACCAAAAAGGGGGAGATTAAAAGTCCCTAGTTTGGTTTTGGCTAATTGATGAAACCTAGGACTAACCTTTGTATCTAAGTGGATGATTTAGATAAAGGTGGTCATTGCATATGAGACATGACATTGACTCATGTGACCAAGATGGTGAAGACCAAGATGAGGCTTGGCTCGATGGACCGGTTGTGAAGGTGAAGGGCAAGTCGAGGCTTCGAAGCGAAGGACCATGCGATGGTGAAGCTTGAGCAAGACTTGACGCCGACGGACCAATGCAACGGTGAAGAGCAAGTGAAATCAAGGTCGATGGATCAAGATGGTCATGTGATGATATGAAGTGGAACATATCATTTGGAGAAATAAAATGGGCTCAAGGCAAAGGTATAACCGTAGGGCCATTTTGTTTTACACTCAAGACACCATAGAGGGTGTGAGTGGTTTAGGGTCGATAGCCGAACTATTAAGA